>WBMV01001384.1:1843231-2121857 GCA_013396655.1 Campylorhamphus procurvoides | reverse complement strand
CTCCGCTGCACTGCACCCCCGGTAAGTGGCCCTGCTGCCTCCCGACCCTTCCCCCGCCGGCCGCCCCCTCCAGCCCGTCCCCCGGAGGCCCGTATGTCGCGATAGGCGCGGGGGGGCGGGGCAACCTCGCGACCGGGCGCGGTGGGCGCGGTGCAGGTGCCGGGGCGCGGAGCTGCCGCTGCCGGGACGGGCTGTGCCGCTGCTCGCCAGCGCCAGGGCTGGCGGCGGCGGTGTGCTTCGGCTCGGTTTGCTTTAATCGTTGTTTTTTAAATTTCCCACCTCGGAGGGAAGGCAGCACTGCTGTACTTTCCCAGGCCCTCTCTATGTGGATGGAGAGGAGCGGCGAGAGCCGCCCCCCGCCCTCCCCGCCGGGCCCGGGGCGCGGAGCCGGCACGGGCAGCCCCTCTCGGGCGAGCCGGGCGGCTTTGGCCCCTTCCCGGCGCTGAAACCGAGCACGGGCTGATAGCGAGGCGCAAAAACGTAGCGAGAACAAACAGTTTTTTTCTGAGCGATGTTTGCAGTGTGGAGCGTGGCCGGAGGGGAGTCCTGCAGGTGCCGTGGGTCGTGCGCGGCGCTCAGCCCGGAGAGACCCCGCGCCTGGGCGGGGACCGGGGCGGGCGGGCGATAATAACACTTGTCCGCGTGATGGGCGGCCCGGGTGGGTCTGCTGATGGTGCATTAGTGTACACATTAGTTGTTAATTGGCGCGCCGAAGGGAGAATGCCGCGAGGAAGTTTTTGGTAAGCTCACGTACTGATACAATAGCCTGTGTCAATGTGTTGCAAAGTACATCTTGATGCAGAAGATACGGAATAAACTCCTCTAGTCTGAACATACTTTCCTAATGTTTTGGGGGTTTTTAATTTTTTTTCTAGTCCTCTTAGATCTAGTGGATCATTTAGTTTTGTTAGAGGCAACTTCATCTCAGAAACAGGTTAAGATCTTGTTATGATCCGATTAATGAGATGTGTCTCTGCCAGAATTACAGTGCAAAGGAGACCATATGCTGAAGTCAATAATACGGCTTTCATTTAACAGTAAATGTGAGGTAGCTAGAAAGAAATAGAAAAGAGGAGGTGGGGATAGAGAGGTCAAGCAGAAGATAGTCACCACTTGTGCATGCAATGGCATCCCGTTGGTACTTCTTCACCCTGGGCTTCTTGGTGGTGGAGGTCCCAGAATTGCTTCTGGAGGTGCCACCTTTATACAGTCCAAGTTCCAAGTATCCCTGGGGTGGTGACATGCTGTTCCCATAGTTTGGAGTGGTATGTGTATGAGCAGTGGCTTCCTTTCCCACAGTTTCTGACAGTGGAAATTTTTGTCCTGGTATGTTAACTGGGATGTGCTAACTAGATCTCTTCTCCACTAGGCTTGGAATGAGTGCCCTCCTGTTGTAATTTCTCTCTTCTGTGCTTGTCTCAAATTTCTGCAGTCATTTTCTCTTATGGCAAGTCCCTTTTGTGGTCTTGACAGTGTTTGAGACAGGCAACTGTACTCTTAAAAGTTCTTACAGATCTTGGAGAAACTTGAATAGAAAAGAGGAAGTGCAATGGAAATTGATCTCTTCTATGAGTATTAGTGGGGGTTGTGCTTATTGGGATGTGTAGTGGGTGCTCAAGTGAAAAGTAGTAATTTTAGGCTGACCATGCTTAAGTTCTTTCAGTGCATTTAGGAAAACTTCACCATCCTGCCAGCAGTTCTGACAAAAAGATTACAGCTTAAATATGCAAAGTGTTTGTAGCAATTTGTAAAAGAACACATTCTTGAGAGACAGGAGCAGAGACTTGTTTCCGAATATCTACAAAAATCCCGAGTATGTTATTAACAGGATGTGCTGAGCCTCTTCATGTATGTTGATATCTGTTACTATATTTGTTCAGTCTTCCATTTTAGCATGTAATGTATGTAGTAGTTAGACTGCCTAGTCAGAATTTACAGCATGGGAAAATCTGTGAGACCCAAAACCCATATACTTAAGCTTAGTTGATCCAGGAGATGTTACTGCTCATATGTCTATGAGTAGAACTGTGAAGTTCTTCATGGCAGGAACAGAAAAAGCACAAGCTTTGGCATATAATGATATATTTCAAGACAAGATCCTTGGAAATAGAAAAGAGGCCAGTGATATAGCAAGCCCAGAGGTTGCAGCATAGTTCGAGAGACAATATCCTCATCATCTTCTGAGTTTTGAGGTCATGAACAGCATAGCTCCATTCCCAGATGTTCTGTTTAAATATAGCAGAAATTGGGGTCTTTAGTTGAGTGAGAAATGAGATGCATCCTAAGAATTAAACGATTAATGCTGTTCAGACATCTGCTTGAGATGACAAATGATAAATGAAATAATGAAAAGCAGTAAACTTTTAGCTCTGTGTCCCTCCTTTTGCTTATGAGTTGGTTCTGTGTTGAATGAATTTTACAGTACATATTCCTCCTGACTACACATTTGCAGACATACTAGATTTTGGTGACAATTATTTTTTCCCCCTTGACTTTTCTCTCAATCTACTTTCATGATTCCACACTACCATTCATTGTTCAGTAGGAAGAAGAAACTTGTCTAGATCTCACACTCACCTTGAGGTATTTTGTACATCTTTTTTTGTCATGTTTTTGGCCTGGCTAAAATGACAGGGTCTGTGTATGAGCTAGCTATGGCCAAACTTGATGATGTGCATTTTCTATTTTCCAACGGCTACAAAAAAGCTGGAGGAGTTCTTAAATTCTCAGAAGAAGGAAGGAAGGACAAAACAGTGCAAAGCTGTCACCTCTTCCGGTAATATGTTATGCAAAATGCTGATGAGGAATGACATGAAGAAATAAACTGAGGAGTATAAGCTTAGAAAGCTGGATAATAAATGCCTTTCATGATGTAAATTATGAAATTACTGTGACTAAACTGAAGAAATAAACAGCAAGAAAGCTGTTTGTGTTGGAAGGAATGTCCTTAAGTAAGGAATACAAGAGAAATTCAAACTATGAGAAGCTCCTGAAAGATAAGCAGACTGTTTATGCTTGTGTGCTGAGCACTAAGATGTTGCACAAAAAGATGTCTGAAGACAGATTGTTAGAATGGAGTTTGTCTAGAACAAAGGAGAGGATGTGATTTGGAAAGAGCTTCACTGAACCAGCCTTGTGATGAAATGTTGTACCAATGTCCAAATTAGTTGAGGAACAGATAGCTAAAGAGGTACAGAGTTTCAAGTAAGATCTGGAGCTGCCTTTTGTCTTCAGCAAGCTGTTTGTAAGCAGAAACAGTACTTTACTGGAATAAAGTGTACCTTCAATTTCCAACATATACACAAGTTTACTTGGGAGAACATTGGCTATCTTTTTGTACAGATTCTAACAACTAGTTAAGGAGCCGTAGAATAAAAAAATCAAACTTGAAGATCTAGATTTAATTAAGAATTCTGGAGTTGCTCACTTGAATACAAGATTCAACATGGACAATAGCAGACAAGTGGCAAGACCATGCAAAGGAGCTTAATGTGGTGGATGTTAATCCTGCAGAGGTAGGCTGGTGATGGGGCCAGTTGGCATGGATGTGCTCTATACTGCCACATGCATTCGCTTTTGAAGTAAATTTTCATAGAAAAGAAGACCTGGAGTTTCAGATTTCTGTACCATTCCTGAAATTTCAGGTGTACAGAATCATCTGTGTGTCAGACACCAGCGGTCTGGAGAACTACTGCTTGCTTTCTGAATGTTCAGTGACAGCTTATTTGATGTAGGTAATATTTTTGTTGTTGCATTGCCCAAAAATGCGTTGCCTGACACATGTTATGAATTGCAGGGTATGCTGCAAGGGTGAGTCTGTAAATGTGATACTCACTTGTGAGCAAGTGTCTACAGACACTATTGCTAAATATCTTGGCTAACTTCGTCTGAGTTTCCCTTCTGTTTCTAAATGACCAGTCTTTACTATTCGATTGTGTGGGTTTTAACTGGTGCATAGAAAAAGGCTGTTACTAGAAATCTGTTATTTGCCCAAATTTTGTGCTGGGTGGTGCTTCAATGACTAGCAGAGTAGTAACCTGTACTTAAAGGACTATGTTCTTTGTAACGTGGAGAACCTCATAGTATCTTCTGGAATTTTTAAATGTGAAACAGGTACATGAAAACTGTGAGGTTATAGATTGAGGTGCTATTCCTTTTCAAAACTCTTTATATTGTCAGTAGCCTTGTTTTTTCTTTATCATCAGTCTGTACACGAAATAGATTGGGAACTGGTGTGTAGAAAACCTTGTGAATGGAAATGCGTAGCAAAGTTTTATGCAGGTATCATGATGAAATCTTACTAGTGTCAATGACAAAAATAGTAGAGGGACACTTTTCTGTCTGTAATTTATCTGTAGACAAACCTGCTGTTAGAAGCATATAATGTTTGGACAATGCCAGGATATAAATTCTTGCAGGATGTTCAGACTAAGAACTGGAGTATATTTGATACTTGCTGTTAGTTAAGTAATAAATACTTCAGAGTTACTAAACAAGGATTTCAGGGATGTTCATGTTTCATATTTCAGGTTATTAATGCCCAGAAATACTTGTTTAGCAGTACCGGTTAAAGTTCTCTAAGTCATGAATGACGACCTTACCCTTGATATCCCCTCAAATATGTGCATGGCATCTGCTGTTTTATGTCCCACAGTCAGTCTTTATACATATAGTTTTAAATTCTTTCAGATTCTTATCTGATCTTCATATCTGTACTTTCCAATATCATCACTTCATTTGACCTTGAAAAACACTGCTTTTGACATCAACTTAAATTTTGCTATTTGTCTGAGTGTAACATGTTCTTTTCCTCTTTTGGTTTGATAATGACTAGGATCCTGCTCGGTTTGAAGGATATAATAGCTTCATTTGAAGTTTCTTACGGGGAAATTCAATTTTTTTTCCTTGTCTTGGTAGACTAAGAAGGCTTATGATTCTTTTTTTTTAAATCTGCCTGCTACACATGCTTATTTCCATTTCATCTTTCATATTGCCACTTGCTTAAAGTGAATTCTCTCTGTTTTCACCATTACAAAGAGTCCGTATTTTAATGGTGTGGCTAACACACTTTCATAAACATTGTTGCATTTATGCATTCTTTTAAAAGTCTTACTTGTGCGGTGGTGCATCAAGAACTGAATTGTTTAACTTCTAACTTAAGGAGATTTTGGGAGTGCTAATGTTTGGAATTAGTGTATATTATAGGAATATGTATAGGAAAGATATATCTAATTTTCGTACTGTTTTTGATTTGTGCTTATTTTGAATTGAAAACTCCCAGAGCCCCAGAGATTGCATATGTGAAAAGCATTTAGCATTGTTACAGGTGAAATATAATACTACTGTTTTGATAGCCTTTGATGCCTATGGGTTTTTTTGATTTTTCAATTTTATAGATGTTAGAAATTATTGTAGATCTAATGTACTAGTAAAATAACTTCAGTAGCTGAATGTTTATACATACCAACCCCACCCTATATTAACCCCTTAAAATTCCAGTAGCTGTTTAGTCTGTATTTCAAGGTAGAATTGCAGAGAAGCGCCATGAAGCCTGTACCACAAGATAAAGACAGAGACAGAAGGACCTCCAAATCTGAAGGTTTGGAAGGTCTCCAAGGACCTGACGTGCTGTGAAGAAGACAACAACGATGAAGGAAGGGTCCCAAGCCCCCTGACCCAATTCCCGACGGGGTGTGCCGGGGGCAGAATGGGGCAGGACTGGGGGAAATAACGGAATGGGATTGGATGGACATTATTATAAAATCTTGAAACTCAGGTCTAAGGAGGGGATCCTGTGTGAATATATTCCTGGAGCCTGGAGGCTCATTAAAGCTCCTGCTCACTTATCTCCTACTAAAAGTTGCCTGGAGTTTTTTTTCCTCACTCCTTAAGGCATCACCTTTAATGGACAAACCTCTTGGTTAAAAAGTTATGAAACTAGTAAAAGCTTAAAATATTAATAAACTATCTAGAGAAGGTTCTTATTTTTCTAGTTATAATACCCTTCATTTAGAAAACGGTATGTTTTCAATATATGTATGATAGGATCTGATACTTATTATACAAGTATAATATTAAGTAAGGATATACTTGCCAAAAATTACTGCATTCTTTTCTACAAGGAATTCCACAAAAATTTGGAGACATTCTTGTGCAGCCTTTATTAAGGTAGACAACCACATGATGCAGAAAGAAGCTTTAATCATGCTTGCTCTAATATATGATTAATATAAGTATGTAATAGATGTTTATTTTCTTATGTATATCTGTGGAATAGTATTTCTAGGATAGGTTGGGTGCATTTACATTCTTGCTTCTTTCACCCATATAAAGTGGGAGATTGAAAAGCTGAAGCCATCAGGACTGTCAGGTGAGTGTTAAAACAACTGCAGTGATGTAGCCAGATTCATTCCAATTGGAAGCCTTACAGAAGTTAGGCTGTAGAAGCTATCAAAATACATGTATCATTGTGGGAAACTCCTTTCCAAACCAAGATTTCTATCCTCAGAGGCCAACCTAGCTCTGTTTCGATAAAAAATCTGCTTATAATGTCTCTGATAAGCAATTAGTATTTTTAACAGTGGAAAGAAATCCTAGATCATAAGGTGGCAGGAAAGAAAATATATACTAACATGTTAAAAATTCTAAGATGTGTGTCTAGTTGAAAGTTCATTAGGTGGTTTTAACACTTATAATAGAGATATCTATTAAGAAAATACCTTGGAAGAACAAGGGAAAATACCTGTCCCATGTGCTCATGAAGAGGCAAGTGGAAGGACGAGTGTGCTCTTTGTGGGCTAGCTCATTCCGAGGAGAAACATCCTGAGGATCCAGTAGGTTATGCAGCAGGCTTTTAAACCTGCTGACTTCACGAGTACTACAAAGTGACCATCTCTCAACTTTACCCAGTTAAATTGAGAATTAAATTTGAGAAAAATTTTGTTGCAGCTCTTGATTCTGAATGTAGTGGCTTTAAAGAAACTGGTCTTTTGTACAGGAAAAGCTTGATGCCGGTGTTGTCTGTTCAGATGCTGTAGGTGGAATTTCCATATTATTTAGTGGGATTTCCCATTACCGGTAAACTTGTAAAACTGGTATTTTGCCTGTTATATCTAATCTAAAAACAAAACAGGGGAAAACCAAAAAGAACCTAAAGTGAATTTTAAATGTGACTGTATTTCAGGATGAATAACTGACTTTATTTCAAAAATTGGAAATTCAGACTTTTAAAAGATTTTTGCAATAAAATGAAGTAATACAGAAGTGTTGTGGTTTGACCTTGGATGAATGCCAGATGCCCACCAAGGCTGCCCTATCACTCCCCTCCACAACTGGATAAAGGAGAGAAGATAAAAGGCTCATGGGTCAATATAAAGACAGGGAGGGATCACTCAGCAATTGCCATCACAGGCAAAACAAACTCAACTTGGGGAAATTAACTGAATTTAGGACCAGTCAAATCAGAGAAGGATAATGGGAAGTAAAAGCAAATTTTAAAAGATCTTTCCCCACACCCCTCCCTCATTCCCAGGCATAACTTTATGCCCAATTCTCTATGTCCTCCCCTGTGGCAGCACAGGAGGAAGGAAATGGGGGTTGTGCTCAGTTCATCACGTGATGTTTCTGTCACTCCTTCCTCCTCAGGGGAAGGACTGCTTCCCCTGCTGCTGTGTTTGGTCTCTCCCACAGGAGACAGTCCTCCACAAACTTTTCACATAAAAATGTGAATCCTTCACATGGGCTGCAGTTCTTCATGAACTGCTTCTAGCATGAGTCCCTTCCATGGGGTGCAGTCCTTCAGGACAGACTGCTCCAGCCTGGGTCCCCACTGGGGTTACAAGTCCTGCCAACAAACCTGCTCCTGCACAGGCTCCTCTCTCTACAGACCCACAGGTCCTGACAGGACCCTGCTCCAGGGCACAGGTTTCCCACAGGCTCACAGCTTCCCTTGGGCATCCCCCTGCTCCAGCACAGGGCCTTCCATGGGTTGCAGGTGAATATCTGTTCCATGTGGGCCTCCATATTATGGTGGTCAGGCAGGGTTCTTCAGGTGAATATGGCCCTGAAGTGTCCATTGTGGACCTATGCAGATGATCTGACTGAACTATGAATAGTATCAAAGTCTTCTGTGGGACTTACTATTTGTTATTTAACTTTTATGTGCTGTAACAGTTTAATGATGTATTGTTTTTATTTTGGTTAAATTAAAGGCCACAGAAAAATTGTTTTCCTAGAAAAATTCTAGGGATGCTTTTAAAATTTACCTCAGCGGTGAGGTAGCTATGAAGTTGTGTACTGTTTAAACTATGTACTTGCAGCTGAAATGTGCTTTGAAGACGTCAGTGTCATAGTTGGACTGGCTAAATTATCTGCTTTCTTACTGGCCAGAGATTATGTGTAAAAACTTAAATCATCAAAGAAAGCATGAAACAGTTGTGTGAAGTAACTAAGAAAATGACATTACTTTTAACAAGAAACAGTCTTGTGAAGTCAGCTATGAAAGCAAAGGTTGAGCAAAAGAATGTTCCTAATTACTTGATACTGTCTCTCCAGTGCTTCAAGTAAATGCTTATTTGAAGCTTTTTTGTGGAGAAAATTGTGTATTACCTTGCATACATTACAAACCTATAATAGACGACTGATGTTAAACAAGCTTTCTAGTTATTTTTGAAGTTTATCAGTGGGCTATGGGGAAAAGGATGACAGTAAGCAAGGCTCATCTCTTTGAACCGTACTCATGGGTTTTGAGGGGCCTTGTTTGTAATGTGGGTTTGGGTCATGGAGACATCCTCGTTTCAAAAAAGAAATCTGCAGCTCCACTGCTAAACCCTCTGAAATTGGAAGTACATGGACAGGAGAGCTGAGCCATTTGCTTTCTGAATAGAAGATTTCTGCTTCTGATTAATAACTAAGTTGCCACAGGCAACTTTTTATTAAATTGGAGAGTTCCCCTTTCAACTATAGTCCCTCAAGTGAATATAGTGCAATTTGAATAAAACAAGACTGTAGCACAAATACCCTTTGAACTAAAATGATTGCCTAATTTGAAAAGTAAGTGTATAATTTTCCCAGTGAGCTGACACATCTGTCTGTACTGTAGATTGCAAAAAAGAAACAGGACTATTTCTACCTAAGTGTTGACTTGGAAAATCCCCATGTATTTTCTAGGATGTCTGCTCGAGTTGAGAAAGCATTTAATAAAATTTACTCTAATCTGCTTTGTTCTTTTCTAGGCATGTCTTACAGAGTCTGAGCGTGGTTAAGGATGTGTGGAGCTAAAGTTTGTTTGAACTAATGCTATAATCCAGCCTAACCCAAGTTCACATTGCCTTTAGGCTGCTGCTGAACCCGCTACGTCAGGGTACTTGTAACACTGATGCTCTTAGGGAAGGGAATGGTGGCAGCTATGCAAGTGGGAAGAAAGAGATGCAGAGCTGTAGGACTCTGCTGGGGCTGGAGAAGAAGGCAAGGTTCTAATTTTAAATGCAGGTTACAGTGCCATGATAAAACAGCCCAGCATCAGGTCTGTTACTAGAAATAAGCAGTACGAAAAATTGTCCTGAACAGCACTAGCGGGAAGTGAAACATATACGTATCTATTTCCAACATGGACTCTGCTTTTAAAATGAGTAAACTACTTGCTGAAATAATGTAGGAGTGTAAATTACGTGCCCTTGTAGTCAGTTGGCTTAAAAAGAAGTGGTTTGCGGCTTAGAATCATCTTTGCCTTTTGAAAAACTTGTGTGACTTGTAACTATTCTTTCAACAGTTTTCAAGTAAAAGTTGAAATTCATAGCATTGCCCAGCCCCCAAGTGATAAATTAGGACAGCAGTCACTTAGAAACTGAGATAAGGACATTTCTATTTACCAGACAAGCTGCTTTGAATGAATTAGAGCTATATAATGATGGATAGTGTCTGATAGCAGGATCTATGGCTAAATGTCTGGGAACTTTGAAACCCGGGGGTAGCATACTTCTGGATTAGATTTATCTCTTTTGAGCGTTTAAAGATTTCTACCTATTCTTGTCTAAGAGTTGCTTTTCAGCACTCAGTAATTTTGTTCCATATTTGCGTTTTTCTTTGCTTGCAGGCCTTTCATCACACATTAGCAGCTATTGTTCTCAGTTGTGTTCAGCCTATGGACTGTTTGTCAAGTTTACCAACTACAGACTACTTGGCCTTCAACACTTCAGTTTTCTCTTCCTGTTTCCAGTAGTGAGAGAGGACTGTTAAGATATAATACACTGGCTAGCATGTCTTGGAAACCTCCGAATCTAGAGTGCTCAGATGGTTGAGATTAATCAATGGTTAAAGGAACTTGATCTTCTTTGAGAAGTTCTAAACTTCTTCTCAGTCCCTTCTCTATGCAAGAAACTCGTGTGGTTCATGAGTTCATGTGTCAGATGTTGCCTGAGTATTATCTCAGACACATAAAATTCTTTCTTGGGATAAACATAGGTGTTGTTTGCCTCCGATAGTCATATCCGAATGTAAGTCCAAAGATGCTAGCAGCCTTTCTTCAAATACTGCACTCCAAGTTGTTAAATAGAATATTTACCTTCTGCTTCATAGCAAAGGCAGAATCCAGTGTTGTGCAAGAATGTTCAGAAGTGAACTCCATTTCTGGAATGGAACGTGTGGGAAGGTCTGTGGTCTTCCCACATCTAGTGGTGAAGTTTAAAAGAGAAAAAAACAAAAGAACAAACCCTAGCTTTATTTTGCATTTGGCTTAACTTCTATCTGTATCATAAGAACAACCTGCAAATATTGCTTTTATCACTCAAGAATTATTTGTTGTATAGACTGTTGGCACTGGCACCATCAGTAAAAATCTGTGTGTCATAACGGATTGAGTAGGTGCACCCGCAGATTGGGAGACACTCCTCTGTTGCCTTTTTCTTTTTAGAAATGGCCTTATTACTGGACCAGATACAAGTTAGAAGCAAAGCTGTGGCTTATGGTAGTTCCTGTGTCTTCTAGATTATTATCACAGCCATTGAAACTCAACAGAGGCAAAGATCTCTCCTCCAAATAATGATTCTAGAAGTTGTTTTGGCAAAATGAAGATGACTTCATACATGGGTTATCTCAAATGGATTTAACTGTCTTCTTTGCTGCATTCCACTCTTTGTGCAAGCTCTGAATGTAGTCTGGATTCTTTAAGAAGCTACATGCTAATCTTGCATCCTTTAAAAGTCCATTTAACAACAGTGTTACTGTATTGTGTTCCAATCTGATTGTACTTATTGTGTGGGTTTTTTTTTTTTCCCCTGTCCGCAGTTCCACTGAGATGTGATCAGATTTAATGTGGTTTCTTTGGCTGCCTTTTGACTGATTGAAATTTTTGAGAATATAGTGTAGATGCTGTGATCTGCAGGATGTCTAACTTGCAACTTTTGCCAGAATACCTGTTGTTCTGCCTGAAAGTTGTGGTTGGTTGTTTTTTGCTTTTTCATTATGCCAGCCAAGTAAACTAAGAACCACAATACCTTGGTGGAACCCTTCTGAATATTCCTTAAAACTGAAGTAGGAATAGCAGTATAATCCTAGTTCATTCCCAAACTGGTATTGGATGCTAAGTGTAATGTTGCCAGAACTCCTTTGAAAGAGCTCTTCTTTGGTTTTGGGAAAAGGGAGGAAACTATAGGAAGACTAGGTTTCTTCAGTGGATGTTTACGTTCACATCAGCCAACAGGGTCTGGCTCATGATTCAGTTACCTACTGCAGATTATAGCAACAGAAGGAGATAGGCTATGGGAACATAAGTAATATCACTGCTGCATCTGTAACCTGCTGTTTTCTAAAAGCTGTAGGGCAGCTGTTAGAAATCCCTATTGTTCTTACTTGATCAATCAGTGCATCTCTTCAACCCAGAAGGAACATGTTTTATTAGTTACATTCAGTAGTTTTCATATTAATGCAATGTCGGGGGAGAAGATAATACTGCTTCTTAATTAATGCTGGTTCTTGGAGCCTGTATAGTCTATGTGGATCTCACAAGCATGTATTGCTCCAGTTTGGTTTTTGTGGGAACTGGAAAAAGCTGATCACATTGTTTTTGAATGCTTATAGTAGTGCTGAGGGACCCTGGGCACATGTAAGAGAGGAATATAAAGTGAGCTGTCTTTTTATTCCTGTATATCTGCACCCTAAAGTGCAGTGTCTGTAACTTGCAGGTAATTTGGAGGCTATTCCCCTCTCTAATTGCTGAGTTTAGAATATTGGAGGGATACTTGCAATTGAACCGGATGCCCAGTAGTGGATAAGAGTATTAGTGTAGTTACTGGAAAGAAGTGGATGTTTTTAAGGCATGATTCATCTGACCTAGAGTAGACAACTGTTAACAATAAGACCACTCATGACTTAACTGTATTACCTAGGTCTTCAATGACTGTGAAGGGAACTTCTTGTAACACTTAGATGAATCCCACTGAAGGGATTAAAACCTGACAACACTGCAAAGAAACGTTACTCATCTTTCAGGTGCAAAGTTTAACTCTATGGAGTCGCTTCAGCATAATAAATCAATATTTGCTTTGTACTGCCATTAAGAGTTACTTTCTCATAGATGGAAAAATTCTGCATGTGACAAGCTTTATTGTTAAACAGCTTTTAAATACAATAGATAGTCAGAATAGACTAGGTTTGGGAGTCTTGGGGTAGTTTCACTTAAATAAATTAAATGGCTTGGATCTTTACTTTTTTATTCCATTAATAATGTTTTGCAGAGCACTCAGACCCATCTGATGGAAACTGCAGGAAATGAGAAGTATCTTTATTGTTTTCTCCTGTTGACTACATTTGTTAGAGTGGGACTTTTCATCAAATCTTTTTTGTATATTTCATTGTCTCTGTCAACAGCAGCTTTAAAAAAAATAAATCTAGAAATCGTTAAAATATTGCCAGATTAAAGTATTTGTTATATAACATTTAATTGCAGGACAGATTAAAAATTATTCAGAATTTACTGATAAATACATATTAAATTCCTCTTTCTCACTGTTGAGGATCTAAGTCCTGGGCATTTTATTTGTGTAGGAAATGTGCTATTACAATATTGTAATTGAAGAATATATTGAAGAGACTAATTAGTAAAAAAATCCAATTTTTAGTTACAGCCCTTTCTTCCATCCACCCTCTCACAAAACAAAAATGGCCTAAACAAAGGCAGAACCTATCATTCTAAATCAGCATATTATTTCTGTGTATTTTTGAACATCCATTTCTTGCACGTTTTATGGAAAAAGTTTGTTGAGTCTTTCATTATATGTTGCATCACTGTAATCTGTATTTTGAGATAGTTTGAAGTAAACATAACAGAGGTATTGATGACTTGGAACACTTAAGTCTGTCTTCAAGGAGAACTTCAAACTAGACGTCCATATAGCCAAATAAGAACAGATGCAGTAAACACTGCAGGTAACAAGTTGGTGGCTCTGAATGTTGACACTTTGGTGATTTTAGCCAACTTTTCCTTTGGAGCTCAAGACTGCAGTTTGTTTGGGTGCACAGATCTTTTCTGTGCTTGAATTGTGTTTTCCATCAGAAATTTAGAATCACAATAGCAAAGATACAGACCACAGATAGGCAGGTAAGTTGAGATTCATCTGGCCAAACTAGAGTTATCTTCTGCCAGATCTGAATTTCTGAGATGCCTGTGGTGTTTAAAAAGGATCTGGTAGCTGTACTGCACAATCCACAGGAGCACTATTTCCTTCTAGAATATTAGCTGGAAGCCAGGCAGGATACCACCCTCAAATTTGGTATATCTGTTTAGGCACCTAAATTGCTCCCCTGAGGCTAGTGGCTTGAAAAATGAAGACCAGGAGGCTAGTTTGCCAAGTCTGGTAAGCAGACTTTCTAGTTAGTGAGCAGTAATCATATTGAGAATGAGAGGGGACTTGTGAAAGAACAGATTGCAAAGGTGCATCTGAGCACTTGAAGAAGAGAAGGAGTAACATGAGCTAGCCAAAGGCTTTGAGTTGCATTATCATTCCTGTTTTGGATGACATTTATACTGAAATTCTCTGACTAAAGCCAGTTATGTATGGTTGTTCCCACTGCTACTTCTAACTTGGTTCCCTTAGTATGATCCAGATTCTTAGAAATTATTTTTTGAGACTATTTTTACCTTCACAACTGCTCAGTGTTGATGGGAACATTATGGTAGCTGGGACTAAACAGAGGAAGTGGGTGAAACAGTCAAGAGTGTCACATGTTGGAGTATAGTTTTCCTTCTTTCAACATAGGATTAAAAAGTGATGCCAAAAATCCTTGGCTAATAAAAACCACTCAGAGACTTGTTTGCGTCTTTGAGTAGAAGATACTTGTTATTTACAGTACCGGGAGCGAGAGGAATAAATTCGCTAAACTCGCTCGCTTTCCAGAACAAAACTTACATATTTACACACTTTAGTAAACAGGAAACTATGAAGCCTTTTTTTCTTCACGTCATTTTACACTTCTGATTACATCAGTCTTTCTGTTGGAGAATGCGCAGTAAAAAGCTCTGGTGGTCTTTTCAGTTTCTTCTTCATTTCAGTGGTCTCACAAAGTAGTCTTCATCACTGTAAACTTTCAACCTTATGTCCTGATGCATGCCCTGTTCACATGTTTTTCACTATTTCGCTACTTAGACAATTCCATCTGGCAAGGCATCCTGTTTTTCTTTTTGCTACATTCTGATTGGTTACAAAGATTCTATAGGGCATAGAGTTAGTAATATATATATATATATCTCCTTTTTCCTCCAATTTACATGACCAAAAGCACCTTTGCAGACATCCTGTTACATGTTAGACAATTCATAAATTCTAATATAGAAATGGATTTCTTATATCAAGTATATAAATGGACTGATAATTCATATATTCTAATACATAAATGGCTTTCTTATATCAACAGAGCCAACTCTTTCAGTGCCTTCCAGAAAGGCTTGATTCCTTTGGGTTGTGACTGGCTCAAACTGCCCAAATGATACTCTGCTTACCTGCCTTTTTTATCACGATCATTTCTGTTCATAGATACGTTGTATTGCAACTGGTGAACTGGTGGTAGATGAGAGCTCGAAGAGCTGAAGACCAGAGTATGAAATTTCTTGCTACAAAGAAATTACTATTAGCTGTGTTGTGCTTGTAACTCTGAGGTGGGGGTCCATCTCCTTACCAGAAATTCTGGCAATAAAACTTTAATCCCCATCATCTTTTTAATTAAAAATAACATGATAGCACGCTGCTATTCGGAAAGAAAGGTACTAATTTCCTTGTTCCAGAAGCACATGGATACAATGGACTTGAGCAGTGTTGGCAAGATCCTAGAGCATCTGCAAAATGGCATTTCAGTAGAATGTATAAATCTAGAGAGCATTAAATTCACTTTCAAAATGTTATTTCAAAATTAAATACATGGCTGCTCAGAAAAAACAATGGAAGAATATCACAGAATCTTAAAAATCCTTGCATGTTGTATGCCTGAATTCATTACATACCACTTGGAACTAGTTGACAATTTCAGGACTTGAAAGAATGTATTTTAATTTTGATGAAAGAAATGCTCATCACAGGCAGCAGTGACAGTTGGCTTAATTGTTGGCAGCTTCTGCATCATCATTCAAGCATGTTCATTGCAAGACAGTGAGACTTTTTATTCATCATCTTGTACTTAAACACTGTCTATCCCACAATAGCAGTGTTTCCTTTTGTTACCATTATGACACCTCTTATAATTGTGGTGTTGAAGCAAATGCATTGGACAGCTCTGGATGTGAACATAAACTCCCATTGGAATTTCTTAAGGTGTGCAGAAGTGGCTGGAGAGTCAGCCCTTGCAAAATTTAGAATTTATGAAGCCTAATATGCGATATCTGAAATGTTTGAAGATTGGGCAAGGAGAACAAAAACAATGAACCATTTCACAGAGCAGCTGAAATATTTTAATTCAGCTCTGCAGTGCTTTCCAAGAAAGTCAATGCACTGCAGCATAAAAACTGGCCTGTAACACTCTTCCAGAGGGGGGATTACAGCTAATAGTCTTTGTCTGGCTTTCATTTATTTACGTTTTAAAGAATTTAAAATAATTTTAATTAAAAATGAGTGAATTACAATTTTAATAAACTTTTTGCTAGATTGGTGGTCGGTTTGGATGTTTATATTTTGGCAGTAGGTGCCAGTTTTCCCTTGAGATGTGCCTGCTTGTTGGTTTAACCTATCTCCCCTCCACTAGCAGCAGCAAGCTGTCACAACTAGATGGGAGCAGCTTTTTCTGGAACAAACTGGTTTGAAGAAGTTGCCAATTTTGCAGCACCAGGAGTGGCTTAATGAGAAACAAGAGGAAAGCAGTAATTATTTTAAAAATTGATTCAGACATTATTGCACATGATACCGTCTCTCAAATGAAGTTTTCTGTTTCTTTTTAACTGGAAAGCATGACCTGTATAAATATAACCAGTTTACCCTCAACCCCATGCATTTTAATGAAAAACCTTGCAAGTATTAATGGTGTCTGTAGAGAGAGCGAGAGGAAAAATGATTCTGTAGGTCACAGTTGAAATGCTCTAATTTTTTCTGTAGATAAGTTAAAAATCTTACAGCTGCCACTGCCTTCAGTCTCTGATGTATCTTTTATTAATGTTAACTAGCCTGTCCATTTTTTAAAACATTTTAACTGCGTGTGTGACTTGTTAATATTTTTTGGTCTGAAGTCTGTATAGTTAGAATGTCAAATAAAACATCTGTAAACCCAAGAAAAATTGCTGTACAAAGCCCTGATTATTCTGCAATGACTGTATCATTACAGGTAAAATTACCAGTAACTTCCAAGCACTCTAATTTAATTGAGAGATCTCTCTTTGAGAAAACTGGTGGGGGTTTTGACTGATTTGTATGGAAGAAAGGGAACCATTAAGTCCTCGTTTTTTAGTAAAGCACTTTGCATCTACAAATAAAAATACCCTCTTGGATCTACAAATGACCATACAGTGGCTTTATTAAATTGGCTCTGAAACCTTTTTGCTACAGCGAAGACACAAGTGAACCAAAACTGGGGCAAACCAGAGCAGTCTCCTCCTATTGTCTCAGGATGCTTCAGTAGTCTGGAATGTACTCCCAGGAAACTTGAGAGCTGAGTTGGAAATAATACTGTATATGCCATAAATCTGTTCTGTGGAATGGCTTGAGATGCCCTTGCTGTGGATGCAGCATGTAACTTGTAAAGACTAAGAATGGGCCATGATTTTCCCTACCTGCCTAAAATGCAGGCTAGCATTCCTTGAAAGAGGCATGCATTGTGTGAGCCTGAAGCCAGTGGCAGCTGTTATGGGGGAAACTCTTCTCTCCTGTCACAGCCCCATTTAATCCACATCACAGTCCCTAATCCATCTCACTGCGTGGCAGCATAATTCTTTGTGTTGGCATGGGGTAGAAATGAACAGGCAAGGGAGCCAGCACTGTTAATTTTGCTAGCAGTGTGGGGACCTGGCCTGGTTCAAGCAGTCTGAATGTAAGATTTCACAGCTGCTTGAGTTTTATATGGGTAGGTGCTGGTAAGAAAGGTGAAGGTCTTCCACTTTACTCCTTGTACTCAAGAGCCATGTGCTGTACAGGTATATAAACAACTCTCCTGGTGTGAAGATATGATTATTGAGAGATGCCTCTGTCCAAATTAAGGTGCAAACAAGATCATATGCCAAAGTCAATAAGTATTTTATTTAATGTTAAATATAAGGTATAGTGGTAGAAAGAAATAGAAAAGAGAGGTGGGGAGAGAGAGACAGAGAGAGAGATACCAAACAGACGATGGTCACCGCCTGTGGATCTAGTGGTGTCCCATTGGTCCTTCTTCACCCTGGACTTCTTGGTGGTGGGGGTCCCAACATCATTCAAAAATTTTCACTATTTATACATTTTATCAAACAAAGGAATCAATGCTCATTGGCTACCCAATTCTCTTATTCTGTTAGTTAAATGATCCCTCACTTCTAATGCTAATTAGTCCACATGCTTAGTCTTTCTCTTCTGAGTTGGTGGGTTTTTTGGGTTGGTGGCCATGAGTCAGTGGTCATGATCTCCCCCTGCTGAAATTACCTTTAACCCATCTGGGGCTGCTTTCAGCACAGTTGGCTTTCCTTGCAGCCTGTAAATTCTGCATTCTTTGTGTTCATTATCAGTGATAGATTCTTCTCCCCAAGCTTTGCTTACCTCCCCCTACGTCTGACATGACAGCTGGACAATAGTACCACATTTCCTGCTGTGGTGGCTTGTCTTACAGTCCAAGTTCCAGGTATCCATGGGGGCATATCTGGGGTGCTGCTGTGGTCATTTGTGGTTTAAGATGCCATCTGTCCCATAACTTGGGGTGATCTTTGTTTGACTAGTGATATATGTTTGAGCAGTTGCTTCTTTACACAGTTTGCCACAATGGGAATTTTTGTCCAGATATGTTAACCAGGATCTCGCCTCCAACAGCCTGGGACTTAGTGCCATTCTGTCAGCCAATTCTGTGCTTATCTCATGTAAAAGTCCTTCTGTGGCCCTAACAGTGTATGAGACAGGCAACTGTGCTGTTTAACTCCTTACACCTGGCACAAAGGAGAAGAAAATCTGGGATCTGATCACTTACTAGTCTCATAATTATCATAATGGTGATTACAAAACTCCTCCTAAGTAAAGTAATACGTTTCCACCTTCTTATAGGAGCCCTCTCGAAATGCTTGCTACATTAAAAAGAAATAAGAATATTACAGAATTATTTTGACAAAAAATAAGCCCTGATACTCAAGATCTTTCACTTAAATCCACCATCCTGAGGTTGACTAAACCTGGTTTAAAACTGATTTGTGTAGCAGTCTCCAATCCAGGATTATAACAAAAGCAAATTTGGCATCACACAGTGGCAGAAGAAAACCCTGGCTTAAGGCTAGACAGCATAAGGAGTTCTAGAAAAAAAAATTCATGATGATTTTGAGAGTTGTAGGTGGTTTTCCTTTTTTCCTTCTCCCGTCTCAGTCTAGAAATTTTAAGTGATCTCTTGAATAGGTAGTTGGCAATATTCTGTTGGTGAAAATGCAAATGAAACATTTTATTTATGGTACTACATTTTGTAATTTCTCCCCTTCCTTGCCCTCTGTGTTTTCAATTCGAGCTGATGAATAAACTCTAATGCTGCTGGTCTGTTTCAGTGGTTCATGTTTGATCTTTAGTGGTGGTGTTGGCCTCTTCCCATCCTCATGCGACTTCTTGTGTTGCTTCAGCGTAGGCAGTAGTGCATTTGGTCAGTGAAGCAGAACAGTGGATGAAGGTAAAACTTGGGAGAGGAGGAAAAATACATCCATGTCTGAATTGGTTTGCCAGTCTTGTTCTATGTCTATTTCCATCTCCCCAATACTTGCAAAGACCAACTCATTCAACTGTATTGACCCAGAGCGCTTTGTTAAGGTCAAGAGTAAGAAGCGGTGGAACAGGAAGAGGATGATTTGTAATTGGGACTGTTGAAAAATGTAAAAAATTGTATTTTTTGGCAAGTGTGTAGCTTGAGTAATAGGAGATGTATTCACTCTTGATTGTGGTAAATTGATTTGCTTAGTAAAAGTAGTTTGGTACTTGGGGTTCTGTTAACTACCTGGCATACCAGAATTGGATTTTTTAATTATCCTTCCTGATGATGATATAAAAAAATGTTACTGAAAGTTGTAGCCAGAATAAAGATTTTGTATATCAAAGCAAGCTGCAGAAATATGTATTGACATGCAGGCTGGTAAAATGGCAGTTATAGTAAAACCAGGTTTAACATCATAGCTGTTGGGATGAAAGTGAAATCCCTTGATAACAAGTGGAAAACTGCTTGCTGAATTTCCAGAGTGAAGAATTGCTTTGGTAAAACTGGTGGACTTTCATTAGAGCGCTGCTTTGTAGTGGGTTGCCAGTTAAATCTTGAGCATCTCTTGGAAGAAAGTTATGAAAAAGTTACCTAAATATTGTGTGAAGCACTTCCAGTTGTTGCCTAAAATTGAGGAAGAACTTTTCGAGACAACATTAATATAGGTAGAGAGCAGTTCTTTAATGAATATTTTCTGGTGCATGGTGTATATAGACACGTGGTGTGTGTACATGCAGACAGTATATAGGTATATAGGCATGCCAGCTAGCACCTCTACTGAAAACTTGTGTGTGTACAGAGTATATAGACGTGCGCCCAGTATAGGGGTTTTACAAATTTATACCACTACTTAAATTACTAAAGGTTAATGTGGTACTAGGTTAATGTAACCTTACTGAAGGTTACATCCAACCCAAGAACTATCCACCCTGGTGCCACCCCCAGAACCTCCCTCAGGTCTGCCCCTTGGCACACCCCCTCCAGAATTGAGTCAGAGGTCTCAAGATCCCTTACTTCTTCACCAGCATCATCTTCACATCACATCCCTTCTTTGGAGCTTCTCCAAGGTCTCTGAGCCTTCTATTGCTTTGAGTAGAAAGGTATCTTGTTATTCTAGTCCTGGTACATGTGCCCCAAACATGATGTTCTGGCTATTATGTCACGCTTGAGACAGAAATTCAGAAATGTGGCACAAGGTTAAAAGTTGCTACTTCATATGTGAGAAGCTATACAGCTATATAAAAATCTGCAAATATATAAAATCTTAAGGCATCACAGGAATTAAGTTCTTTTGCAGAAAGTGAAATATTGTTTCTGTACTTCTACATTTTATTGTAAAAGTGAAACAGGAACAGAATTAAGCTCATGCTGGTTTTGTTAAACATGCAAATGGTGAATTATATACTGGTGTTAAATTCATTGGGTTAAATGGTGCCTATGATTATCTGTAAGGCTCTGAATCCATGCCTCGTCTCAAATGGCAGCTGTAATTCTAGAATCTGTCTCAGTGTGGACTTGCATGACTGTTCTACTGCAGACGTTTTACATGATGATTTCCATGTTCTAAGTGATTATTTGAACCTTAGTTTCAATTCCTTTCTTTTTTTGGTTGTAATGACTGTGATGATTTTCTTGAAGCAAGATGTTAATGCCTAGCATTTTAGAGATTTTTCTTGGATGATAAAAACAAGCCTCAGTACTAATAAGACATTAATTTTCTGCAGCTAGGAAAGGTGTCTGTTTTAAATTGTTTATATAGATCCCTTCCATGTCAACCCGGTCTACTCGCTACTGAACCCCAAGTTTTGAATTTGACTTGGTCCTTTTCATTCTCTTGAAAATTAATTGTTAAACCCTTTGTCTTCCTGGTTCTCAGCTCTTTTCTTCAACCTGCAGCCTAAGTATGTTATTGTCTTAGAATTGTATCCCAATGTGTCTTGTAGAGGAGAAGAGGGAGAGTGCTTTGCTTATTTATTCGTGTGTTTTTCTTGCTTGCTTTCCTTTGCTTAGTGTGAAGGTAGTCACAGTGTTAATACAGGTCTGTTCTTCTCTATAACTCATAATTTTGAATGTATTACATTTCTGTTTCTCGGATGATATGGTTGAAGGTCAGTCATGTCACACTGCTGGTGTGTATGTGTGTGTCTGTAATACCACTTAGTGTCACTAATTATTATTCCACACTAATAAGTGTTTACTTTAATCCATTCTATAACAAGTCATCAGTGGGAATACATTCCCTTTTGAGTAAAGGAATTAATTTTTTATAAGATTAAGTCAAATTCTGTATGGGATTGAAATAAAAAGGTGTTTGACCTTGGCTGAAAAAATACATTGTCAGGAAAGAACAGGTAAAGGTTACTTCAGTGATAAATGAATTAGCTTATTTTTGCTCACACCTTATTGAAAGGAAAGTATTAAAACATCCTCTCAAAAGTATTTATCCTTGTAAGTTGTCTTTGAAGTTGTTTAATATATGTTAGTTTGTGCAAACATAATCAGATATTTTCTTTTCCCCCCCCAGTCGGTGTTATCCGCTGTCCAATTTGTGGTCAGGAATGTGCAGAGAGACACATCATAGATAACTTTTTTGTGAAGGATACCACAGAGGTTCCCAGTAGCACAGTAGAGAAATCAAATCAGGTAAGTGCATTAACATGTAATGAAGTTAACACCTTTTGGATGTGTATGCATATCCTTGGCTTCTTACTGGGTGGCCTTTTTGCTGTTCATATGCAGACAGAACTTCAAGTACTTAGGCATCACATGGGGTAGTTAAAATCTATGAAAATACATGTGAAGAAGTTGATTATCTTATTGTAAACTTTTAATTGTTGATATAAAATTGCATCACGATAGCAAAAGATTAAAGTAAGGAATAGGCATTAGAATGGGAATGTCTATACTTTGAAGCACTCTTTTAAGCAGATACTTGAACAGCACTACATCAGGAGATCTCAATGTAAAACTGAATCCTCTAGTGAAATCAACTTTATTTTTCTTATCTCAGTACTGACAAAACATGTCACTAAATAGCTGGAGTCAGGTTGTCAAAGAAGAGGCTCAAATATCTGTTTGGGGAAGATGGTGTGTTCTAGGGGTTTCTTGTTTGGGTTTTTTTAATGTAGACTGCCTCTTCTTCCTTTTGCAATCAAGTAATAGCCAACTCATAAAAGCTGCTTATCCAGAAGAATAGTAACATGGGTGTGCTTTTTTCTCATGATGATTTTCAGGAGACAAATGCTAGTGTGGAAGCTGTACCAAATGAATAATCAAGTCTGTGTAGGACCATAGTTTAGTAATCTCTGTTATCAAAATATTGCATGTCTTCATTTTTAGCTAGTAAGAAATATCTCAAGTATCTCTTTACTCAAAGTTTTTATTAAACTCCAGGAACTTACTGTAAATAATTCAGCCTCTTTGTATGTTGCTGCATTCTTCATAATAATAATACAGAAAGGTTGCTATGTCAACTTGGCTTGCACTTCAACTCATCCCCTAATATTTGGATGGTGGTCTCCTTTTGTTTTGAAAATGCTTCATTTTTTGCTTTCCTGTTTTAGGGACTTATATCATTGGCTCTTGATTTGTTTGGTTTTGGGGCAGTGTTTTAGGGGTCCTTCATTGTGTATTCTACTTGTTTCAAAGTTTAGCTGAAATTTGTGCTCCTGTATGTGAACAGGCACATCTCCTGGGAACAGATGAAATTTCCCAGTCAGGGTTGTGATACCAGCTCACTGACTGCTGAAGGCATAAGTGTTGTCATTATCTCTGAGGAAGAGAACTTATGTCTGGAAAACGTTAAACTGTGTTCAGCTTATAAGGAATTTTGAAACTGGATTTCTGAGAAATGATAGACTTTACGAGAAACTGAAATTGAGTTGTGAATCTCTGGAAGTATAAACAGTGCTCTTACAATGTAGGACTGTTTGACCTTTGCTTTTTTGTATTTGGGAAGGGGGAGGTGTTAGTTTGGTTTTTTGTTTTCCCCCAAAAAAACATTGTTGCAGGAAAATATCTGACTTTTGCCAGTGGATATGAAATTTACATGAAGTCTTTCAATACTGTACCATTAAGATTGACAAAATGCATAGTCTTGGTTGAAAATTTGATCATAACTTTTATAGTGGCCTTAAAATTAGGAAGAGAAGCAAAATAAAAAATGAGTTTGTTATGCAGAAGCAGTCCTGAATTTTTTTGGGGGGGCTGAGGGGAGGAAGGGGGGCTGTACCATATCTACTCTGCTCAGTTTTACAACAGGTCCTCTTAAGATACTGCTCCATGGAGTGGTGATAGAACTGGAGTTATTTTTTCTTCTTGGGGTTGGTGGCACATGTTGATGTCTCTGCACTCCCCACCCTGCTTCCCCTTTACCCTCTCAGTTTTAATTTCCTTTCTGTGAAAGTTAAGTGGGGAATTCCATCCACTGAGTGGTGTGAGCAGATGTCGGGGAGCTTCTTGAAGGCCTTTGTGTTTCCTTAGGATCTCTTTTCAGACTTTGGTCTTACTCTTCCATTCCATATTAGTTTCTCCCTCTCCCTAACACAAACCATCAGTCTTGCATTTAGAAAGCAAGTCTGTTCTTCTTCAGCTAAATTCCCTGGCAGAACTCAGCACACTTTCTGCAGCAGTTGAAGGCAAACCAGCAGACTTTTGCTGAATCAAGAGAATAGGATATTCATGTGCTTTTCAGCTGACTTTTTTAAAAAATTGGAGCTAGATGTTTTGTTAGATGCCTGCTAAGTGAACATGTACCTTAACTCTTGGAAATGAACGATCTGCAGTTCTCTTTGAATAGATTTATTTTGGTATGATAATGACATTTTTTGTACATTCCTTTGTATGTTGACATAAAAAAGCTACACCTTTCTATAAACCTTTCTGCTTAGGAACAGCGAAGTTAAATCAATAATAGTTAAACAGATTAGTATCCTGTTCAAGGGGGAATAATTATGAGGTTTAAGGATGATACAGCCTTCTAATCAGCCTATCTTGTTTTGCCTTTGAAGGAGCAAAGAGAAAAAGAAAATTTGCCATTAGCAAGGTAGGCAACAGATCAGAGGAATTAAAGTGGAAAAGATACTGACACTTGCAGGAAATACTGGATCAGAGATTCTGTCAAAAACTTCGGTCATTTTGTAGAATCTTTCTACTGAGATGGTCAGTTTGCCTTTGATAATTTGGCAGCTTTATTAGGATGCTTAAGAAATTAAAATTGGGGGCAGGCCATGAGTTCTGTGCAAATAATTAGAACCACTGGTCTGTATCTATGACTAGCCTGTATATGTGTGTTGTCAGATAGGACTAGTTTGTTTCAATTTAAGAGAGACCGCAAAAGACCTCCTTGAAATGAAATGTTTGGCTTCAGATTTAAAATTGTACTACTGCTAAAATAAGTTAGCATATTAAAACTGTAGGAGTGAATGGCACATCATGGAGCCTGGTATTGTGAGATGAGAAAAATAATTGGAACCTATTCAAGTGCTATCTTTATATCTAAAATTATGTTTATCTTACCTGAGCCTATTTGAGCAGTTCAGTACCCTACTTACATAGCTTTGCTTTATAGTAGTTAGTACTGAAAACATCAGGAGAAAAAGAAGTGAGCATAAAGAAAGTAAAATTCCCCATTATATATCACACAAGGGCTTTCCTGGCTGACACTGAAGATTTTGTGCTGGCTGTTAGCATAGGAAGCTTTCCAGAAGGAAAGAAACTAACAGGCAATGCAGTAGTGGTACTCCTGAAAGTAATCATTGTAGGCTGTGGGCAACTAGGACATAAATACTTAGTATGAGCAGATGATGTATATTTTTTTTCACATTGTGGTTTATTAAAAGACTTGGGAAAATTATCAGCTTCTGAAGAGAGGTTTGAAAATAAAAACTAATTATACTTCATTTGTAAGAGTGAGCAGAAAGGAACAGACCCAAGATGTTATTGAAGCAAGTGCTAGATTTGAGTAAGACCAAAGGGTAGGCAAGTGAGGGAAATTTAGGAACTTTAGAGAAATTTAGGAACTCTAAAAGAAGAAAAGTGTTTAATGTGTGTGCAAAGCCATGAAAGTAAAAATGAGAAGTGTGAGATTGATGCAACAGAGAAGATCATAATGATAACATGGATGTTGTTGCAGCATTCTGAGCCTCTAGTGCATTTTAGTCTAGGTCCTAATTCTCAGAGCTTCTGGGTCCAAAAGAGAACATGTGTAAAAATATTTTTTAACTTTCTGTATCTTTACCAGTTATGGACCTGAGAGTTTAACTATTGTAGTAGGAATGAAAAACAGCTGGGCTTTATGGGACATACTGGGAATGTAGTAACAAAACAAAGTACTAGCTGAGATCTGATGCTGCCTCTGGACACTAGTACAGCAAGTCTAACTGGCATAATGAGGTGATTAATGAGGACAATTTAGAGAAATGTTTTTCTAGATTTGTGTGGAGCAAGAGGAGCCACTATGTATTTTTACAAACAAGAACTAGTACCCTTAAACAGCTAGTACCCATGCCCAAGATATCATTGAAAGCCAGTGGTTTAGGGCCGTGGGTAATAGTCTCCAGAAGAGTCACAATGTGGTGATGTGTGCTTTGGGGAGATGTGACTGTTGATGGAATGGTGGGATAAGAAGGATATATTGATCAGCGTTCATGCATTTTGAAATATCAACACATGGTTCATATTTAGAGTTACATATAGGTAGAAATGCCCCAGAAGACAGTCACTGTCTTTGGTGATTCTGTGTGTGCCAAGAGATAGTTATAAAACTATTAGCACTGATGGTTTTTTGATTCAGTAGGGGAGAACATTGCATCTAATTTACACCGGTGAAGTTTGGAGCGTTAGTTCACTGAATATTCATCTGAACTTTGCTCTCTTCCTTTGAAACCTTTGCTTGATTATTTTAATCTCTTTAACACTTAAAGAATATTTAATTGGAAGAGTGGTTAGTTAGTACGGTAGCTGAGAAGGCAAGTCTATTACCTGCACACTTCAGCATGCAAATCTGGGTTTTTTTTCTGTTGCAAAAGATTGTATATTTACTTAAAATAGTACTTACCTGCAACATGCCGAGTAATTTCTATGTTCATTAAATTTGACTGAAGGATGAGTGAACACTTCCTGGGGTTATAAATACGAGAACTAGTAACTGAATTAAATGTAATTACAAGGAAAACTCAATTAAAAATAAATGTCTGTCTAACCAGAATAAAGGCTTACAGATTAACTAGGGAGAGTTTTCTTTGAAATCACTGAAATGCTGCTTGTATGACTCACAGAAATAAGAATGAAGTAAGTTTTAGACCTTTTAAGAATATAACAAATATTTGCAGTAATTGTTCTTCCATATACTTTAGCTGTATGACTTATTCTAATAAGTAGGAATTATAGCAAAATCCAACCTACGTCTGAATATGTGTGTTTCAAATCAGAAGTGGATAGAACCAAATCTAGTTTCTACCTAGAAGGCATAGCTATTTTGACAGCTTATGTAATGATGTTTATGAAAAGCTTTAGAAATCTGTTTCACGTCAACTTGGTGGCTTTGAAGGGTATAAAGCTGGAATATTTTTGGGCCTATAAAGGAGGAGTTTTGATTCATTTGGCAGCGCCTGATTATTGGTTATTGAATCATAATCTTGATCTCATTCCACATATAGCAGGTCAAAACAATAGCAGTTGAAACAAAACAATAAAGTATATTAAAAAAAGGAAATAGTCAAAACTCTTGGAATCTAGGAGGAATGAATATCTAAAGAAATTCTTTGAACTTATTTAAATGCCATGGCATGTAGCAAGTTCCTCTGCCTAATTTTGCCAAGAGTGACCTGGAAAGGCTGTTGTGGGGGACTTGTTTGTTTTTTTAATTGGGTTCTTGCCTTTTTCTTTTTTCCCCCTTTTTTTTGTTTTGTTCTGTGTTTTGCTTCTTTGGCTTAAAGAATGCTTGAAAGGCTTTTTTTCTTTTTTAAAATGTTCTTATTTTCACTGTTGGTTTTTCTTTTACTAGAAACCCAAATATCCAGTCTGTTATTCTCCACTCTGACTTGCACCTCTGGTTATCTGGGGCATTACATAATCATACCTCTCTGGCAACAGGAGTGATTTGAAAACTTTTGAAAACAGTTCACTGCCCAGTCAGCAGTGCTGACGTAACCAAGCCTTGAGCTCCAGTGATGTAATCAATCTGGTTTTGCACCAGTCTTGCAGAGGGTTGCATTGGCACACCTAAGGCAAAAGGATGGAATTTCTTTTATGGGAGTTTCTGCCAAACAAAATGTATTGTTGAAGTAATGCCTCAGTGATACTTGCTGTTCTAAGGAGTTTTTCTCGAGTAGCTGTGCTGAGTCCTTAAGAATACTTTTTTTTCGCCCCCCAAAATGTCATTGAATTTATGCGTTAATAGCAAGTGTTGCAGTTTAACCCCAGCTGGCAACCAAATACCATGCAGCCTCTCACTTTACTTCCCCCACTTTGTTTTACTTCACACCCCCTGCCTCCAGTGGGATGGGCGGGAGAATTGGGGGAAAAAATGTTAAAACTGTGGGTTGAGGTAAGAACAGTTTAATCATTGAAGTAAAGTAATATTAAATAATTATAATATAGTAGTAGTAGTGAAAAGGGCAAAGAGAGAAAGGAATAAAGCCCAAGACAAACAAGTGATGCCCAGTAGAATTGTTCACCACCCACTGAGCGATGCCCAGCCCAGTCTCGCGCAACCAACTCCCCACAGTTATACGCTGAGCATGATATTTTATGGTATGGAATGTCCCTTTGGCAAGTTCAGGTCAGCTGTCCTGACCATGCTCCCTCCTTGTGCATGTCCTGCCTGGCAGAACATGGGAAGCTGGAAAGTCCTTGACTTCAGATAAGCACTAGTTAACACACCGATGTTCTAGTTGTAGCTATCAAAATTATTCTCATAATAAATCGAAAAACACAGCTCTGTGAGCTACTGAGAGAAAAAGAAAACACTATCCCAGCTGAAATCAGGACAGCAAGTCAAAATTTTCAATTTCCTGATTGCAATTCACTTCCTTTAATTGCTTTATTTCCATTTTCTAGACCTTTTTTTTTTTTGATGTCCTGACCTTGGTATTTCTCCCTAGTCTAGTACTCAGAATAGGACTAGGAATTTTTAGTGCTGGGAGAAGAAAAAGAAAAAAAAAAAAGAGAAGACAAAAAAAATGAGATTATTTTGGATAATAAAACTTTCAGACCTCATTTTTGTAAAGAAACAGGAAAAGCTGCACAAGCCCAATTTTTTCTCCTTTGCAGGTCACCTTTAATGAAAAGAAACTGCCTCAAACTCCTAGTGAGAATAAGAGGGGTCAACAACCCTTGTGTTGTAACTTCATTTCTCAGAAGATACTTGCTTTGAGAGGCAACATGATCCAGAACAATAAACACAAGATTGGGAATCTGGAACTCCTATGTTCAAATTCCAGTTCTGTCAGTAACTTGCTATGTGGCCTAAGGCAAGTTTTGTGCTAATTTTCCTCTTTTTCTTGAAGGGGAAACTGGGACATAGTTCTACACATGTATTTTCTATCTGCTAGGATGTAAATATTTGCTTCGTCTTTATCTTAATCTATATTTACCTTGTGTGGGTGCAGAAATTTCATTGGGTTTTTTTTAATCAAACTGAAAATGAAACTAAAATCTGAAATTTTCTCCTTGTTGCACCTGCAAGCAGAACTCTGTCACTGTGATGTGTAGGATACTGCAGTCTTCAGATACCTGGAGGCTTTGGTTTGCAGCAGTGCCAAATGTTGACAGAAAGGGATGGTAGTTACCTGAACAAGTACCTGCATAAGCATGTTCACTGTGTTTTACTACTGAAACCCCCCTTGAAGGTAGGACTACTACAGAGGCATTGTAAAGGAGGAGCGAAAAATGAAATAATGTTATGAACATGTTGAAATGGTGTTGTCTATCATGCAAAATTTTCAATGTGTTGTTCAAATTGTGGTTTCATAGCAATTTTTTCTTGCATATGTGTTGACTTTGGGCAGAGAGGTCTTGGTCTGCTATCATGTTTGTTTTCTTTAATTAATAGGTTTTTTCTAGATCTCTTGGATATGGTCCACAGAGCCCCAGGAATTAACAGACCACAGTTGAAAATTATTATGCATTGGTTGCAAATCTGTTCTAGGGTAGCTTTTCTGATAAACTTAACTGGAATACTGTCTTTGAGTGGTGTTGCAGAGATTCTTGAGAGGAACCATGCCATGTGTGCTTCCTGAAACTCTTTAAGCAGGGGAGCAGAAACTGAAATGAAAGCTGCTGTTGGAACTGAGGGAGGCTTCTAAAATCAGAGCAGTGCTGATCATGTTCTGTCTTTAATATATTTCACAACAGTATCTTGTATATAGTAAACATTGTATGGCTTCTAAGGGTGCAATGACTGGCAGAAAGTAGTGGCTTGACTTCTACTATGTGAGGTAAAGATTTTAGAGTAACACTGACAAAATGACCTCTTTTTTTCTTTGAAAAGTCACATTCAATTACTTCTATGCAGTTATTTATAGTGTTCCTGTACCTCAGGCAGTTTTCCATTCTCATTTCACTGTTTTCAGAAACTGTAAAAGTGCATGGCTGATGTATGAACAATGGCTTGTATGTATATTCCAAACTTATTTTAACAGCTACCTTTTCCTCCTTTTGTAAGGTCTGCACAAGCTGTGAAGACAATGCAGAAGCTCATGGGTTTTGTGTGGAATGTGTAGAATGGTTGTGCAAGACCTGTATCAGAGCTCACCAGAGAGTTAAATTCACAAAGGATCATACTGTGAGGCAGAAAGAGGAAGTATCTCCAGGTAACATACTTGATTTATAATTTCCCAAAGAATGTGTGTCTCCACTGGAAAACTGTACTGGACCACCAGATATTTTTTTTTAAAGTGATACACTTCAAAACTTGTATTCCTGAATTCTAGTGAATGTAAAAGGAAAGATTCATTGGGATATAACCATTTGGTGCATATGAATTAGTGGAACCATGTTATTCTTCTGGCTGGTAGTGGATATATTGAAACTTATTTTCACAGTTTTCTGCCTTCAAGTCACTTGACTTTTTGTTGCTAACGACTGCAATAATTTGAACAAATTTTGGTATTTCTTGGGCTCTCCATTGAAGTGGATCTCTTAATTGATGCAGCTAACAAAAGAGAAACTATTTTAAACATTAGATGCATTAGAACATAGCTACCGAACAGGGAAACTTCACCATGGCTGGGGTTATGAAAGCTGTTTTTCTGTCAGATAGGCTGTATAGTGGTAAGAAAACCCTGCAGGTTGGTTTGTTCTTAGAGAGGTTTTTTTGTGGTTTTTTTTTGTAAAGTGTTTTAAACCAAAAAATATAGATAGATTTTTATCTTTCACTTGGACTGATTCCAAATTATTGTCTAGACTTCAGAGATCTGCTGCAGAAAATACTTCTTTAGGCATTTGGCTCCACTAGTTTGTCTTGAGGTCTACCAGATGTTTTATATGAGCTTTATTGTTCTATTCTGCAGCAAAAGGAGCACTAATAGATTGTATTTTTCCAGCATTCTGATAATAAGCTATAAAGTGTGCTAGAATTCATGTTTGAGCTAAGTATCTTTTAAGTTTGAAATGTTTTGCCTTAGAAATTAAAGAGAAGTATGTTATGAATTGGGATGTTTTTCCTCAGTGGGATCTAGCGTAATTCAGTCTGGAAAGGACATCAGAAGATACCTAGTCCAGCCTCCTGCTTAAAGCATTCAGCTGAGAGCAGATCCAGTTGCTCTGGGCTTCATCCTTTTGGGCCTTGGGAACCAATAGTAGTGAATTTGGTGTACACTACAGCCTCCTTGAGAAATCTTGGCTATTCTGTGGTAGGAAAGGTTGTACTTCTATTCATTAAGTAGCTCTTTTGTTTCAGTTTTTTCCAATTGTTTCTTGCCTTTTAGTGACGTTGTAGGACAATAATAAACATAATAGGATGCTGACAAACATTTTACCAGTTCTAATGCATCCATTGGACTTGCATAATTTTTCTTGTAAATATACACATTTTTATATGATATTTATAAATTACTATATATTATTTTAAATATATGCATTATAATAGAGATGTATTGTCATTCTACCCTATCTAGTCCTGTGAATTTTACATACAATGTGGGATTTAGCTTCTCTAATCTGTTGCTCAAAGGGTATCTTCCACCATGATGCTTTGATGACACACTATATTTTGTGCCCCGCTTTCACATGTGATTAGTCAAAAGTGAGTACTGAGTGTGCCTTCAGGAAAGGACAAAATTAGTGGATAAAAGTGGCTGAGGACTATTAGGCATTTGAGGACTATATGACTTAGTGGTAGGAATGGTCTCAGTTCGTTCAGGCCTCCTTGAAGGATACAGATCTGAAAGTAACTTCTTTCAGATTTCTTGAAAATAAGTAGAGGATTGGGTACAGAAAAGAGACCTTACTGATCTGCAGTGAAGGATGGGCTGTGGTGTGAAGCCAATTTTCATTACAGGCCATATAACCCACATGAACTCATTTGTCCAACCTAACTGCCAGGAAATTATGCTTTGTTGGTTAAATTGTTTAAAGAACAGATTTCATGTGTTTCCTATGCTCTTTAATATTTACTCATTTAGGAGCTGAAGTGAGACCTTTCACCCATTTAGAATGGGGTCCTGAAGGGAGGTTATTACATTCTGTATGTTTTGCACTTCAGCATGCCTGTGTCTTCATATCCTCAATGGTCCTTTCACCAATTCAACTAAGACAGAGCACAAATTAAGTCAACCATCTCCTCATCTCCATTTAAGAAAGGAACTTGCTGGTTGTGCAGTATTTTGCAGCTGCAGCAGTACTGGCTACTCCTTTTGTAAATATTTTGTGAGGCCACAATAGATTACAGTAAAATAGTTCTAGACATTTTCCGTGAGAGAGCGTGATAGCGCCATGCTTGAGCAAGAGCGAGACATTCCAGTTGAAGCTTATGGCTGTTACATTCTCAGTTAGGTGGCCTGATATACACTTGTAGCATCTAGGGGAGGAATATGGTAAGGAAAAACAGGGGACTGCAAATCTTTAATTAAAGTTCAGGAGACTCCCTAACATCTTCCTTCTTTCAACAGAGGCAGTTGGTGTGACCAGTCAGCGACCTGTGTTTTGCCCTTATCACAAAAAGGAGCAGCTGAAGTTGTATTGTGAAACTTGTGACAAGCTGACCTGCCGAGACTGTCAGTTGTTAGAGCACAAAGAGCACAGGTATCAAAGCAAAGCATCTGTTTTATGCATCTCACTTGTAGGAAGAGACTTTGAAGTAGATTGTAGTTCTAACAGTGTGGAATACACTGAAAAAAATGCAAAATAAATTTTTCTGCTTGGAAATGAAGTTCACAAATAAACAGAGATTGTGTCCAAAAGAATGTGACTGATGAATGTGTGTTAGTTAAGAATAAAAGCTTCTTCCAGTTGTTAATCTGGTGACTTTAACACAAGACTTTTCTTTTACTCTCAAGTTATTTGGATAGAATTTGTTGCTATGCAGCTCTTCAAGGAGTCCTTAGAAAGCACAGGGGCTGTGTTATGCAACTGTACACTTATGTGTAATTTCTCCATTTGTCCTTCAACAAGATGATTATATAACAGAACATTACCAAACAGTTTCAGAATGGAGCAAATGGGGATTTTTTTCGGTGAAGAGCCCTTCCAAAGGAAGAGTAAACCTACAGTTTGGCTATACTGTACTTTGACAATACTGTTTATAACACTCAGATCTTTGGTCATCTCTTACTGGCCACAGAAGCTGAAAAGCAGAATGATATACAACAGCTGGGTACAAGACAAAAATCTTGCTGGTTAACACAAACAGTAGTGATATGGGACAGATGCACTCTGGTTAAATATTTATATGCTCACTATACCTGATGCAAGCACCCAAAAAGCTTGCTTGCCTGACTAGGTGATCATCAGTAGGTGGAGAAGTGTTGGCCACTGTTGCTCCTTGGAACAGGCTAAATGTTGATCTTGCAGAGTTATAGTCTTCCTCTTGAATTCTCCTCTTCTTAGGATTTATATCCCTCTTAGAATGTGCCACCTCTTTTTTTCCTCAAATGGTTGATGATTTCAGTTCCTTGATTTAAAATGTTTGATTTAAATTTAAAACTTTTACTGACTCAGCAATCTCTCTTCTATTTCTATATCCTTGTCTTGCACGAAGGAGTAGCTTGCATGTTTCTTTCATGTTCAAAGTGATAGCTACCTCAGAACATTAATGTTTCTTTTACTAAAATTAGGCTGTGGTCACACAATATCCTTTCGTATTTACGAAAATCATGAATTCTCCCCCCAGTATTACAGGAAATAGCCTATAAAATCAGATATAGTGTAAATAAAATGTATCAGCATTGCTGACATGTGCTTCCATGATGACTTGAGCAGCACCTTTCTTAAGTTAAAGAAGTATTTTGTAAGGCACTCTGCTTTTTAGCAAGTATATCACACCTTTTGCATGTGTAAACACTCAGTGCTTTTTGCTACAGGTACCAGTTTATAGAAGAAGCTTTTCAGAACCAGAAAGTGATAATTGAGACACTAATCACCAAATTGATGGAGAAGACTAAATACATAAAATATACAGGGAAACAGATCCAAAACAGGTATGTATCAGATTTCAAGGTTCAAACTGACAGGGGACAACTTTACATACACTGTAATTTCTTGAAATGTTTAAATTAGTGTATTTGTACCTCTGTCCTTTTATTCTTCCAGAAAGAGAAATTTTAAAGTCTTCAGTTCACTGTAGTGACTGTTGCCTGTTCAATGTTCTTGGCTGGGTTAGGTAACTCTGCTCAGCCTGTGGACTTAATGGGCAGTAGTTGCTTGGGTGCAACAAAACAACTTATGCAATAAAGACTGTGGAAGGCAATCTCAAATGCTTGCCCACCATCAGCACACTTAGTTTCTTAGTGTAGATCCCTCTTAGAAAGTGAAAGGTTGTGACTCATGCTTTCATAATGCTTGTGACACATATTTGAAGATTTATGTAATACTTTTATGCTTGGGGCTTTATTCATTCGGTACTACAAACCTAGGAGAAAAATAAATCTGCAAAATGCAGTCTGCAGTGGGCCTTTGTGGCTGCTCCTTCAACACAGTTCAGAGGCAGCAGTACCCAGGGAGATTCAAAACAGTACAGGATGCTGAGTGCAACTTGAACTCTTCCTTCATCTTGGCAGTAGAGGTTTTCACAATATAAGATCGTGAAATCTAAGATTAAGCTAAATTAGAAAATCTACTGGTTTTGTAGAAATGGAGTGCCATTCTACATTAGATGGAAATGTTTTGATTGCCATGGACCATTCCAGAAATGTGCTGGAGAACTGAAAATCAAGAATTTCAACTACAATGAACATTTAATTTTTATTAGCGACAGATGTCAGTAATTTTATAGACTTATGACATTAGAATTTGCAACCAGTTAATTAATTTTATCATAGGTTACTCTTATTTGCTCTATTTCTCCCAGTAATTTTCCTGACTGTAAGTATCTGATGATATATATATATATATATAAAAATTGGTGCATATGACCAAGAAATGTTGTAGTCTCAGCAACAGATTTTTTTTTCAATACTGTGTGAAGGGTGCATTTGTTAGGTAAAGAACATTAATTTCTATTCTGTTTACTTACAGAATTCTTGAAGTGAATCAGAATCAAAAGCAAGTGGAGCAGGATATTAAAGTTGCCATATTTACACTGATGGTAGAAATAAATAAAAAGGGAAAAGCTCTGCTACATCAGTTGGAGGTAATTTACATTCTAAGAAAAATGTCAGTCTTAATATTTTTTCTATGTATTTAGATTAAAGTAAAAAACACTTCTAGCACTAATCCCCTGTGCATGTCCTATCACAGTTCAAAGTGGAGATGTGTCCTGTACAAGCAACTTGAACAAGAGTGTTTTGGTGGAGGAGAGTTTGGGCTTTGAGTGGTGGTTGCTGTTTTGTTTGTAGTTAGTATCTGTGTTCTCTGCTTTGGGAATCAGGGCTGTCTCTGAGCCCAGTTTCTTTCTCCATGCTTCTGCAAACCATAGTTCTATGCATCATCCCTGAAAAGTGCTCCCATCAGAAGTTGTCATAAATTCAGCAATCCAATAGCAAATCACCAGATACAATTGTCTAGAATGGACACCTGAAAAAATATTACCTCCAATTTTAAAATATGTATATATAAAGAGAGGCACACACATAAATATATATATATATATATGAAAATGTGTTGTAAAAGAGAATGGGAATTAGCACAGAAAGTCCTGATCTCTTGAATGAACATGTACTGACTTTCCTGGTTGATAACTGCATGAGGGGGCAGGAGTGTTTTTGAGAAGAGCTAAGTGAAACCACTTTATCATTGTGAACTACAAATATGAAATCTAATGCCTGTTAACTGTAAGTTGAACCCTTTGACTGGAACTGCTTTTCTACTTGCAGACTCTGGCAAAAGAGCATCAGATGAAACTTCTGCAGCAACAACATGAAGTGGCAGGTCTCTCTAAACAGCTGGAACATGTAATGAATTTTTCCAAATGGGCAGTTTCCAGTGGGAGCAGCACAGCCCTCTTGTACAGCAAACGCTTGGTAAGGTTAGGAAGATAGCTCTCTCCATTTATTTAGAGACTATAATTTAGGCAGATACACACACACACGCTTGTCAGTAGTACTAGTGTATTAGAATTTTTAATGACTTTCTACTAATTGAAGTACCTATATGTAGTTTTCCATGGTTTTCTCTGAAATGTAACCACAGAATGTTTCTAATAATATATCTCTCTAGTCATGATTTTCTCCTGTTAGTCTGCCATAGAATTGCTGTAGGCCTGCAGAAGTAGGAGCAGCTCCTTTTTACTGGGTTGAAAACTATGGAGCCCTGAAACACTGGGAAAAAAGGTTGTGTCCTACATCATGACTGCCCTTCTTTTCAGTAATTGCTACAGCTTCTGAGTTAATGGAAGATGTCACAGTCTCTGATATCTTGCATTTTAATGCAAAAATTACTGTATTTCTTTGTTCTGTCAGACTTGTCTCCCACTAAAAGTCTTACAGAATTAATAAAAATGAAGCTGAGGCTTTTGTTTGTCAATGCAAACAGTTGCAAAGCTAAATATTTCATTGTTATAATGACACTTGGAATCTGAGTGCATGTGCTCTCACAAAGCTGACTCCCAGAAATCCTAGAAGATTTGAAATTAAAAACGAACCAAAAGCTGACCATGATTTGTCCTAATGTTGCTAGATTGTACTGGCCTGATAATAGAAATCTGTGGCTATGAGGAAAGATGCTAGATCTCTTTTTCATATTCCTATAACTGGTTCACAAAGTTTTTTTTATTTTCTCATTGCTTAGTTGTGAACCTGCCAGGTGATTTTATGGGTTTTGTTTTGGATTTGTTGTTGGGTTTTGGTGGTGGTTTATTATTATTTTTTTTGTACCCATTATTGATACTGCAGGCTGTAGCAGATAGTGGGATATTACTTGGTTTTATCAACTCCAAGTAGTTAAATTCATTTGGCCTGCCTTATATTGCCTCAGAAAGCCATATTTTTTAATTGAATAGAGAAAAAGGACATGAAACTGAGTCATGTTGATATAATTGCTTAGTGTTTCCACAAAGACTGTGCTATGTGAATAAGAAAACAAGTTGTGTTGCAGGTATCTTAATCATATAAACATTATGCAATTGAAGAAAAGGACCATCTAGCCCATAAAGCCTCACCAAATGAGAAATATTTTTCAAAGGAACAGATTGAGCTTTAGGAAGTTCGTGTTACTTGGGAATTGGGTAGCTAATCTGTCTGGGGGCATCTGGAAAAATCTATTCTTGAACTGTGGTGCATAATGGAGCATGTGAGACTTCTGCTCCAGCATATCCAGCCACTTCAAACCAGGAGAGATGAACGCCCATCATCCTTAAGTGCAGTGTTGCAGCTCAGAGGCTGCACTTCAGGGAAAGAGTGCACTAAACAGTTTGCAGGAAGAGAGTTTCCCAACCTAGTTCTCTAGCACAAACTAAATGGTATTAGCTACCACTGCTGCTAACAGGAGGTAACTGGTGTAGTCATGAGTTTATCTACAGAATATGTGTGTGCACAGTAATAGGAAAATAATGGTGCAGTGTGTGACTAGTATTGGTAACAGGACAAAGACTAGAATCTTGATTCTGGTGGTATACACAGGAATCCTAAGAAATCTATAGTCAACAGTTAAACTTTTCCATGGCTATTAGTAAAACTGAAGTCTTGCTGATTTGTTTTTTTATCTAGTTTTAAACTGTCCTGCCTAAAATTGAAAGAAGAACTTGTAATCCGGAAGCTCTTGTAAAATTCCACTGTAAAAAACCCAATCCTATAGACTAGTATCATTTGAAACAGTTAAGATGATTTTGACAAGTATGTTTCTTGAACTTATGCAGGAAATAATCTATCATTCAAGAAAAACATGTGTTAACCTCCTCAGTTTTTTTCTCAATCTGCTTTGTGTGATTCTGAAATCAGTGCCCTGTATATCAGTGCCTGATACAACTACAAGAAAACATTTTCTTTCTAGGAACTAGATAAATACTGAGCATTTGAAAGAGTATTCTCTTGTGTAATCATAGTCCAGTCCTTTGGAACCAAGGCATTGGAAGAATCTGAAAATATCGGTGAATCTGAGAGTTTTCAAAGACAGACTTTTTAAAACTCTGTTCTTTGGCTGTCTGAAAAAACCTTAAATTTAGTACAAAGGAAAATTCCCTGTTAGGATACTTGTTGCCAAATGCATGGCATATTTTTCATTGAAAGAAAAATGAACGGGCTAACATAGGTTTGGGGGCAAAAAACCCACAAAAATGATTATGTGAATCTGTGTTTCACTTGCAAGTAGTTAAAGACATTGAATGTAACAGCCAAGTTAGTGTAAGGATATGTGTTTCTACAGGGAAGAGGGGTTTTTGGGCTTTTTGGCTGCAGTTGATTTCTTTTTAAAACTACATTGGGAATAAGGGAAAGAGATTAATATTCTTTATTTGAAGCTTGGACAGCTGTCTCTATCCTTAACCTCAATTCTCTAGTGGCCTGTTGGGGTTTTTTTTTTGGTAGATTGGTTTTTTGTGTGTGCATGTGTTTGGGTTTTTTATGCTGTTGAGATACATGGCTCTGGCCCCAGAGGAAAAAAGTCTTTGTTTTTGTTCCTGTTCTAGATTACATATCGACTACGGTATCTTCTGCGAGCAAGGTGTGATCCGTCACCAGTGACTAACAATACCATCCAGTTTCACTGTGATCCTAGCTTCTGGGCTCAAAATATTTTCAATCTAGGTATGTTACATTTTTATTAGCCCTTTGGTGTCTTGATCCTATTTTGAAAGCAGCTTTCTTTTTGTGAAGATCGCCTCTGCACTATTCATTTCTTGATTTACTATGTTAAATTTATTTCCTTACCTGTAGAAAACATAAAGTGCATTGCATGGCAAAAAATTGTTATTTATGAATGCTTATGATAAAGTTTAGTGACCTTATCTTGCTTGAATGGTACGTGTGATGGTGAAAATAGCAGCTGTCAATTTTCTGGTCAATAGACGTAATTTCTGGCTTCTGAAACAAGGTACACAGTCACTAACCCTATTTCATATCCTAAGAAAGGGTTCCAGAAGTCAGTCTCATTCTGTATCTTTCAGCCCTTTCTTCTACTTCAGTCCCATCTTCCCAAACTGAAACCCATAGCAGCAGCATCATATAGAATCATAGAATATCTCAGGTTGGAAGGGATCCATAAGGATCATCAAGTCCAACTGCCTGCTCCTTGCAGGTCTACCTTAAAACTAAACCAAATGACTAAGAGGATCATTCAGACACTGCCTGAACTCTGGCGGGCGTGGTCCCACAACTGCGTCCCTGGGGAACCTGTTCTAGTGGCCCCACCTCAGTGAAAAACCTTTTCCTAATGTCCAGTGTTCAAGAATCCCCACTTGCTTCCTTGTTATCCTGAACAATAAGTCTTGGAAAACTGAGATGAAGAGAAGGGGAAAATGCCAAAGGAAAAAAGAAGGACAGGGAATTTTTGATAGTTTGTCTGGTTTTTATGTTGTCTTTCCTGAAGTTGTGGGGTAGAATCAAGGAGGAAGCACGTTCTTAGTAGCATTGCAAATGTCCTTATTAACCTAATAGATTTTGATCCAGTCTCCAAACTCAAGGTGTGGCCTCACCAGTGCTGAGTATGGGGAGATGATCACTCCCCTAGTCCTGCTGGCCACACTATTTCTGATGCAGACCAGGATGCCACCGGTCTTCTTGGCCACCGGGGCATGCTGCTGGCTCGTGTTCAGCTGCTGTTGACCAGCACCCTGAGGACACCATGGGACAGCTTTCCAGCCAAGAAGATAAAACAGCCTAGAAACTCAAATGCTTAGGAGCAGGAATTAAAGGTCTTAGAGGTCTTCTAGGATTTTGACTGCTGTCATGGTTCCTTTCTCTCTCTACTGTTAGCATTTTTATGGGCATTTTTATTTTTCTGTCGTGCAAAAGGCTTTGCAAGATACCAGTGGGACCTTTTCTGTCTTTCATTAGAATGTCCTCTACCAATGTACAGAGGCTCAGATGTGTTTCTCTACAAAGTCAGAAAGTGTTATAGCAGTACTTTAAGGCAAACAAGCTCCTTTTCCCAGACATAAGGACACTGGATGGCAGAAGGGAAAGTCTCCAAGTTCCTTCTTTATAAATAATTATGTTTGAGAAAGGAATTGAAAGTGAAACTTTTTTCCAGAAATGCACTGTCTAGTTGTGTGGTGCTGACTGAACTGCCACTTAGCTGAGATGATGTTTGTCAGGAGTTGACTTTTTCTTGTGTTTGGTTTGGGAGCTCTTTTCTTGTGTATGTGTATTGAATTAACTGCTGAAATATAGTCCCTTGCATTCTGAAAAGTGGTATAATAGAAATGGCACTTGTATAGATCAGCATTCGAGTTCTTGTAAGAGTTTAAGTGATAAATAAAACCAGATCATGTTTATCTATCTAGTTGCAGAAATCACGACATTTAGGCCGTTTTGTTTATGATCAGACACATTCAATTTCTGTAGATAAACTAGGTTTAACAACCACTGAAGGGAAAATAAAGAAAAAAGTCTGAGTAAAGAAGCAAGTTACTTTAGAAATGTTAAAATTCTAGTCAGGCTGCACATTGCTGATGGTATGATAGCATCTGTACACTAATAGGGATAGCTCTCTTACAGATTTCAGAAGGTATTTAGGAAAAAAACAAAGAAACAACATTTAAAGTGCTGTATTTCTACAAATTGTGTGGTAAGCCATGGTTTTCTAGAATAATGAAAGTGAATCATTCTCTGTAGTACCTTTGAGTAACTAACTATACCACAGACACTAAGACTTTTGAGGTTGTAATTAGTCTTGGAGAGAACAAAACAAAAGTGCAGTGTGCTTCTGACAGTTGATTGTAGTACAGTCAATGCCATTCTTTGTCAAGGTATATCTTTTTCTAGAGAAATAAAACATCTGTTTTGATTGTAGTGAAATTATTTCATACAGTCATATATGGGAAAAAGTATTAGTTTCCATTTTTCCCTGCTCACTCTAACATTGACTAGAAACATTGACTAGACATGTTCCAGACTTAATAAACGGTATTAGGCAATAGGTTGGTGGGATTTTTCCATTTTGTTTAGCATACTGAATATTTTTGTTAATGACTGATGTGGTACAGTCATAACTAAAATGCATGCAACACGAAAATTGCTGAATTTCAATATGAAAATAGGGTTCTTGACGTTGACTTGCTGCCCTGCTCTGCACTACAGTATGTTGGCTAGCCTAGACTCCCTCTGTGCTTATGCCTGGATGAGGAACTAGAATGATGCTACATACATGGCTTCTCAACTCTTGGGATGAAAAAGAGGAATATAAAATGCAAGATTTTTCCTCCTCCTTTAGATAATCTATCCCAAATGAGTCAGGCCAGACTGCATATATTCAGAGATGAGGACTTATGGATATGAGGTGTGGCAAACAGTGATTTCACGTTGTTATGTAACAGGGATTGTCCAACTGTCATGTGATGCACCACTTCATGAGATGAACTCCTGGAATGCAGCCCCAAATGGAAGCATGAGATACCTGTCTCACATTTGTATTGAAAAGCTGTTGTGCAGCCTTCCACAGATCTTTGGAATTTTTTCAATCTCAGTCTTGGACCATAATTGTACCTATTTCACTCTTTTTTAAAGAAACAAAGTGTCATTGTCTTTTCCTCTACAACCAGGGGGCTGTTTCCTTCAATCAAATGAGCTTTTTTTAGTTGGAATTCATGTTTCTTGGATGAGGTAGCCAGAATTTTGCGTGAGTTTTTATATATGTATCTTCAGACAACATCTCTCACCCCACCATTAATCTCTAAAAGTTATTTGTCTAGTTTCCTTCTAAGTTAGTGGAGACAGATGAAACATCTCCAGGAGAGTGCCCATCACATCCTAGACTTGGTGCTGTGTACCAACTTAGAATGTCCCTTGAGTATTTGAGTATCCTTTCAGTATCATTGATATTGACTCAGAAGCCAGAAAAGATGACAACAGGTTTTATGATACAGTTAAATCTTTTTATCACATGATTAGGTGGGGATACCGTTTCTCACTGAAACTTTGCTCCCTTGCACTTCTGGAGAGGCCAAGACACTTAGCCAGGAGAAACCACTGTATAGAGGAGACTGCTGCAGAAGACAGTTTGCCATAAAATGCAGCCCTTTTTTTCAGGGGAGCAAACAAAATAAATGGAGTCCCTTATCTCATGTTTATGTATTCTTTACATTACAATAATAAACAGTGATTGCATGGTATAAAAGGAATTAATTACGGAAAATAGCATTTCTGCTAACAGCCATACTTTGGTATTGATTTTATTTCTTGTGTTTAAAATAGGTTCTTTGGTAATTGAAGATAAAGAAACCCCACCACATATGCCTAAGAGCCCTGTGATGGAACCAAACCTACAGCCACCAGGCAGCTTACCTTCAAACCAGCTATCTAAGTTCCCAACACAGATAAGCCTTGCTCAGCTCCGACTCCAGCACATGCAGCAACAGGTCATGGCTCAGAGACAGCAAGCTCAACGCAGAGCAGGTCCAGTAGTTTTACCAAATCCAAGAATGCCAGGAGCCATGCAGCAACCTCCTGCTTCTCATCAGGTAAATTGTGACTATTTCCAGAGAAGAGTCTCTTTTTCTGTGTCTCTGAAGGAGAAAGTAAAGTAAGGTAGGAAAAAAAAAAGAAATTAAATTTAGATAGATAACTTCAGAGAGCTTCATCTTCAGCACTTGGCTGTTTAGATGGGTTGGAAAACATTTCCTTCAGTGAGAATTGAATGGGCATTTTAAACCTCCCTGGAAAAGTGCGTGGTAGCAGTCAGCAGTCATAGTGTATCCAGCCATATATAGTACTGAGCTACCTTTGTGCATTTTGGTCAAATGATCAAAAAGTGAATATATCGTTATTTTTTTTCCACATCTATTTTGCATAATACTCAGTGATTCTCCCACATAGCTTTCAAAGCTGGAAACACCATCACTGGCTCTTGTGATGTATCTTCCTTTATTATATCAGATTAATTCAAAACTATCTACTAGGTTTTGGTTTTAACATTGGAAATCAATGCGTTCTGTGATCATTCACAAATATGGTGTGGTACTGTTTGTTTGCAAATGATTTGTGAAGAGCTTCAGGAGTTCAGAAGGACCACTTAGTAAAAAAGTCTCTGGAACAGTGAATAGATATCAGCTAACTTGCAGAACTGGTTTCTCATTTTTGTGCAGGCACCTCCACGCTTGATTCATTTTCAGAATCAAAGCCCCAAGCCCAATGGTTCAGTTCTTCCTGCACAACAGATGAGATTTCCCCAAAATCAGAACCTACCAAGGCAAGCAATAAAGCCCAGCCCACTGCAAATGGCATTCTTGGCGCAGCAAGCTATAAAACAGGTAGAGTTTCCTTCCCTTTTTACTCGCCATGTAGAAATAAAACATCAAATGTGCTTTATATCATCTTTTATAGTATGCTTCTAGAGTGCTTTTCAGTTTCTATAATAAGACACCTGCAGTTTTCTTAATGAGGTAACTGTCAAGTTTCTTTCATTTTGACAGTTCTAAGCAGCTGAAGCATTATGGAAGTGATCCACTGTGTGTGCTGTGTAGGTGTTTCATTCTCTTGTTTGCCATTACTGTGGTTTCTGACCACTTAAGCAAAACTTAGTATGGCCATGGTATGCACACTACAATCAGTGAATAGATAAAACAGAAAATCCCGGCTGAGCTCCATGTTAGAGACTTCACCAGGAACCAGGCAAAACCCTTGACTAAAAATGTAAAGCTGCTACAAGTATGGCAAATCTGAACTACAGGTGAGGAGAGAAAAGAAAGACCACAATTGTGTAAGCTCTGCTGAGTAAGACTGATCAATGCCCAGCTAATCAGCACCTGAAATGGGGCAGAAGTAAAAAACATATGTTTTCTGGATGTTCATGAAGGCTCATCTGTATTAAAAGGCACATTAACACAAGAGTTTTCAGTGCATAGAAGGACAGAGAAGGTCATGTCACTAGAGGTAAGCAGGGGAAGGATCTGACGAGCCTCTGACCTGAAAAAATGGTGTAATAGCATTAATGTTTGCAATGCTTATGATGTCAGAGAACTAATTCTAACTAAATTGAAAAAAGCTGTACAATATCTAAGAGAACCTGTAGGAACAAAAACTAAGTCAGTTCTATTCTGTGCCTCTGAAAGGAAGATTGGCCTATCTGCAAGCATTTAAAGAATTCTTATTATCTAGTAATGCCTTTCTGAAGATAGAGACCAGTAAATAGAATGACTGACTAAAATTGAGTGGCGTAAAATTTTGCCTACAGTTGCCATGGAATTTCATTAAAGTCAAAAGCTGTGTACATCCAGATGAGAAAGAGGCTTAGTCTGACTTGACTGTGCACTTCATATCATGATGTTAAATGTAGATGTGGGTAGAAATCCAGTCAGCATTTGAAATTCTTAATCACTGACATGGTAGCTATTTACTTAGTAAAGCACTGGAGCAGTTGTGCATTCAGCCTACTACCTGCAATGCTTTTATTTCATAAAAACTGTTACATTTTTCCCACAACACTGTCGATGCAGCATGAAATATTAATAGATACTTAGCATTGAGGTATAGCTTTGAATTTAAGAATTTGCTTTCATTTCTTCTATTCATAGTTTTCAACTACTTGTCATCTTCCCTTGTCTTGTAAGATTGGTTTTTGAAATGAGGTAACTTCAGAGTATATCAGGATTTGCTGTTTGAATTTAGCTTCCTGAACTAAACTGCTTATCAGGGTATTTAGCAGATGTGACCTGTTGCAAAGAAAACAATGCTGAGTTGTGCATTTTTGTCTTTTTAGTGGCAGATCGGTAGTGGACAAACTCCCCTTTCAACTGCAAGCAGCACAACATCGACTCCATCCAGCCCCACAGTCACCAGTGCTGTTGGATCTGATGGGAAGACCTACGGTCCTCCTGTGATAGATTTGAGCTCCCCAGTGGGCAGCTCCTATAATCTGCCTTCTCTGCCTGATGTAAGTGTAACATAGAAGCAATGTTTTATGAACTCTCTAAAGTAGGTCTTAATGTTTGTGAGAAGTAGAAACCTTATGGACGGAAATTCTTGCTCTGTTTATCAAAATGAGATAGGTCCAGAAAAAAACAGTGTAGAGTTGCCTCCATGTTGCTGGAAATATTCAGAGCTGTTCTGGGAGACAGCTAAGAAAAATAACATTAGAGTTTGTAATTGTAATTGGACTTGTTTATTTGGATGCTGCATAATTTTTCACACCCCCTCTAATGATACTAACAAAAATTAGTTTTCATTTACCAGTGTCCATAGATAGCACCAGTTTGCTGATGGTATTTCTGGTAAATTTTCAACATTTTAAAATAAATTTTTTACTCATTGAAAGAGCTATCTTGGGTAAGTATTAATGGTTGGCACACTGGATATAGTCCTTTTATCTTTTCTTTTTGGTACTTCTTTATATATTCTCTAACATGCCTGTGATCTGGTGATAGAAGTAACATTGTAAGATCATCTTTTCTTAAACTTCTATCATAGTTTTTTCTGAATGGTACATATCTGTCAGAGGTCCATGTTGGAACTATTGAGTTTTCGTCAGTTGATTTTTATTCTTTCAAATTATTCCCAAGCCTGCTGTTTGTGGTCTAAGATTTGTAGATATCTGAAATGGCATGGTTTTCAGTCGTAACTTGCTGTTACTTCCAGTTCTCCCCCCAGTACTTTGTCCTCCGCAATAATTATGTGTTCTATTTATTAAAATGGAGTACATGAAGTAGAGAACTACAGTATCTGTCAGGCTGAAAAGGTGAACTATGCGACATTGTCATAAAACTACTGAGTCTGTGAGACATTTTAGTATACGTATTTCTGTCCACAGGTTGTGTTTATGCTTGTAAAATACATTGCCCAGATCAAGTAAATATGTTGAGCTTGCCAAGGCTTCTGCATCCTCTTTGGATACTTTAGCTCACGAACAGAAATTTCAATGGTCAGTGTGTTTGATACCAGTACATTTGTGAGGTGTCCACTGAAAAAACCTCACCAAGGTGAGGTATTCTCTTATCAAACATTATCTTAGGTGTTGGAGGAGACCAAACATTTCAGAAAATGATTCTTCTTTATCAAAGCAGAACATGTAATTTTTACAGAAAGTTAAAATGGTAAATTGGGAACCCGTAAAATAAAGTTCAGTTATCTGGCCTGAGCCATGGATTGAAAGAGCAAGGGTTGGTTTCCTGTTTGCATTTTCAGTCAATATGCATGGCTCCTGTCCAGAAGGTATGTGGGACAGATGAGGTTGAGTGTCCTGTGAGGTTCTTCCAATCCTGTTAAACGCTAGTGGATTAATGGGTAGTTTGTGTATAGCTTACTATCTCTTTTAGAGTATAATATGTGAGCATGTCCAAAGAAGGTGTGAAGATAAAAATAGATTTCTTACATCACTGTGTGAAAGCTACATGTCTGATGTAAGCCTTCTCTGAAGCCAATGTAGAAAAATTGGCACTTACAGAATCATCTGATCTTGAAGCACTTTCTGGATTTGGCTATTTCTTTTTTTTTATTTTATTAGAGAAAGCAAGATGACCTGTTTTTAAATAACCATCTCACTTTTGGATGGTTAAAGTCAGATGAAATACATATTGGTCTTGGCCTTCAAACTAATACTATGGCAGAGGCATGGCTTTTTGTTGTTCTGGAGAGGTTTTTTTCTCCCGTTCCCAACACTAATTGCTTCCCCTTGCTTCCCTACCTTTCAGATTGATTGTTCAGGAAACATCACACTGGACAATGCTGTAAGGAAGGATGGCACTGCAGAGCAGAATCAGCCAAAACCCCCTTCAAACAGGACTGTGCAGTCACCAAATTCCTCAGTGCCATCACCAGGCCTCTCAGGTAATTGAAATATAATGCAATCTTCTGTTTAAGTGGTGTAATTGAAAAATCTAATGTGGCAATGTTAACACTGATATCAGAATTAATTCTATTTTATATCAAAGATAAGAAATAAGAAAATGAGGCACAGTTGTATACACCTAGTAGGAGGTAAAGTTGAGACAATAGTTTAGCATTGTGAACAAAAGTTAAGTGGCCAGATCTTAAAATCATGGAGGGGAAAACCCAGTACATGTTAGCAAATTGGATAGAAATCCAGAGAAAAGTGACACTCTCAGGTTATACTAAAGTAAAACCTCGCAGCTATGGTAAGGGTCAAGTATTTGAAAAAGCAAGATGGGGACGTAACAGGAGACTAGAAATGGTGACTTGGGAAGTTTGATTTGGATATTAGAACGTGTTTTTCAGAGAAGGGTAGTGCAGCACTGACACAGGTTGACCAGGGAAGTTATTATGATGGGTGGCAAAATGTGGTGGACATGAAGGACCCAGGGGATTCCTGTCACCATGCCTGGTGGCTGTCAGCAGCTGTTCCCATTTTCTGGTCTGACCTGTATTGAGACCGTGTGAGTGTGAATTCCCATTGAGCACTCATGCAACATTCATGCACTCAAGCAGGTTACCTGAGGCAGGTGGGTAATGAATTTACAGACAGCACAAACAGCCCACTCAGGTTTCTCAGGACTCATGCTCAGCAAAAATCTCTTTCACAAGTCTTTCGGCTCTCTGGTCCCCAGACCTTTGGTCTCTCTCATATCTGTCCCCTAGACTTCTTCCTACTCACCAGCTCAAAGTTTCTTGGCAGTTCTCCAGAGAGATCTGCTAGAATTTAATAAGGCAAGACAAAACAAACTGCAGTGATCAGGTGGAGGGGTCAGCCAGCCAAAGGTATTGACCTATGAACCTGCTTTACATGCAAGGGCCCCTTTTCAGTCTTCTCCTTCCCTCTGTTATCGCATGCCTTTCATCCTCTCATGAATATACATTAAATGAGATATGGGTTAAATAAGTAACATGGCAGGAGAAATTTTCCCCAAAACCTGTGTACTTATCTGACTCATATCTCAGACTTGGCACAGACCTGTGTTTTGTTCTAATCTGATGCTTCTATCCTAGGAGGAATCAGTGTGACAAACGTACACCCTCCAATTCGTTCACCCAGTGCCTCCAGTGTTGGGAGCAGAGAGAGGTAAGGAAAGAGTGGGAGAGAAGAAAATGTAACTTCCACCTCCTCAGAAAGTGCCTCAGTCTCTTCTCTCTTTAATACATATATACATGTCAATTTTACTCACCTTCTCTGTTAACAGGTCAGGCCTCATGGTTATTACAGCACTCTTTGCATTCTAAAAGTAGTAATTTCATTTATAATGTATTAATAGCACATCTAAAAATGTCTTAATTCTGTAAATGATGGCTAGGTTGGTGTTATTAAAAGAATGCCAGTTCTAAGTTAGGTTTTAAATTCAGAAAAATCAGCTAAAGGAAAAATGGAATATTGAAAATCCTGGTGGAACAATAAATTGCTTCAGATTTAAGGAACTGATGTTATAAAGGGATTATTAAGAATTTTCTGCAGCAGTACAGTTAGTTAAGTGAGCACTAGATATCTACTGAGGGTCTACACAAATGTTTTTGTCCATTACTGACGGAGTATTAATGAAAAAATATACTTACACAATGTTGTTTGAAGACTGCAGATCCATTAATGTGCTGCAATAAATTCAAGCATACATCTGACATGAGATTAATTTTTCATGCAGGGAAAAGTCAGGTGATATTCATTCTACTTGAGTTGGAAATGCAGGTGCTTTTGAATATAGAGTATCTTTTCCCATATTCCGTTTACATGGTACATTCTGTGAAGGACTCTTATGAACAGTTTAAATCTTTGTCTGAAGAGTCTTTCATTTGCATTTTAAAAAGTGTGATTCTATTTGCTGCTGCTTAAATTCATTTTATTAGATTTAAAATTCTTTATTTCAAAAATAATAAGCTGGTGTTTTTGAGTTTGGTTATCCATTCTCATCCATGAAAAAAGACCGATCTAGTTCTAAAAGTAGGGCCCCAGTTTTGGTGGAGCTGCAAGGCTGTAAGAAACTCTTCCAGGAAAATACAAATGTGTGTTTTACCTGCTTTATTCAATTGTGTCGTTTTCAATGATCAGTTCAGTTGTGGAGAAACTGGTCTTCCCCAAAATACAGCTGCACCTTCTCAAAAATGGTATGATGTTCAGTAGAAGTGCTTTTTTCTGTATGACCTGAAAGAAACGGAGATTATTTGCGAATCTTGCACTAATGGGAAGTCAAACCATGAGTAATTCTCTAGTTCTGGAACTGCACCATTAAAATTTTCCCTTTTGGTAATGCTTTTTCAATATACATCAAAGGAAAAAAGCTTGGATATTGTATTCCATAAAAGGAATACTGCAGTGCTCAGGATTCAAGGAAGCAAAACAAATTAGCATCCTGAGGTCTTGGAAAGCACCGGTGTATTAAAGGCGTCCAGTTCTGACTCTTAATTTCCCTTTTTTCCTGCCTCTTCTTGTCGTTTACAGCTCTGGCTCCTCCAGCAGGCCACCAGGAGCTGATTCTACACACAAAGTTCCAGTTGTTATGTTGGAGCCCATCAGAATTAAACAGGAGTCGAGTCCACCAAATGAGAACTTTGATTTCCCAATTGTTGTAGTGAAGCAAGAAACGGACGAGGAACCCCGGCCTCGGAATGTAATATTAACAACTTTAAAGATGTCCTTTCTCTTTGGAGGGCATTTTGTATTTATGGGGAGTAAAATAGTTTCTTCGTATCTGCTGGGAACTTTTCAGGGGAAAACTAAAAAGCTAAATAGATAAATAAAAGGAAGAGGTGAAATTCAAAATCAGATTAGCCCTACTGCCAACTAAAATGACTGTTATGATCAGACTGCTTTTATCCATTGAAAATCTGGAAAGATGGGAAATAGCTCACAGAGGTAAAATTTTCAGGTGCTGCTAAGAAGTGTTTCTAATCATTGTGCAGTTAACATTATGTCAGTAATTTTTGCATGCATGCATGTTGCAAGTTGCATGGCTACTTACATCTCAGTTTGTTAGTCAGGTCAGTTTACTTCTTGTTAGGGCCATGTAAATTCACATAAATATTATAGTCTGGCTTCCTTTGTTTCTTCCTGCAGTCTATCCTCACTTCCTTGCTGTTAGATGGCAATCATAATTCCACTTCAGATGAAGCCGTGTTACGGACAGATGCACCGGACAGCACGGATGATCAGCCAGGGGTGCTGCAGGAGAACACATTCAGTGGGAAAACAGGATGGATAGGACCCTCCCATGTTGGGGAGGGTAGAAAAGAGGATGATCCCAATGAAGATTGGTGTGCTGTATGTCAAAATGGAGGGGAGCTCCTTTGCTGTGAGAAGTGCCCCAAAGTATTCCATCTTTCTTGTCATGTCCCTACATTGATGAGCTTTCCAAGGTAATTGTGACTCCTTCAATTCCTTCTAAAATTGCACTAAAAGACATAAGCTTTGTATTGTGAAACCCAGAATAAGAAGTTTCAGTCTCAAAGGAAGCAGCGTCTTCTTCGAAGTCTTGAACCCAGAAGTTTTACTAATTGGTGAAAATTGGAATTTACATTGAAACTTCGGTTTCATTGTATTTTTTCTACAAAATATGTAATAAAACTCTTCACTTCTTTGACAGTTAAACAAGATCACTTACATCTGGGGCATGTTGTATTAAAACTGGGACACAGAATTACTGATCTGTCATAAAATGTTTTAAGGGTGATAGAAAATACTTACATTTCTTAATAATAATAATAATAATAATAAATTAAAAAAAGTCTACAGGAAAAAACTGAAGTAAAACAGTCTTAAGTATGTTACTTTCTGTAGAGCTAAACATAGCTACACTCCAAGCATGGGATGTGCAGTAGCTGACATCTAGTCTTCTTGGGCAATGTTGAAACAAGCTTAAGCTTTCTTGATGGGCTGTTACAAAACCATTACTCAAATTTCAAAATACAGTCTTAACTAGGTTATTGTTATAAGCATTACCAGTGTTTGCTTATGGAATTAGTGTCTTTGATTAAAATAAATGACATTTTGCAATGTCCCAACTTGGAAATGTCATGCAATAAGCTTGTTTGTGTTAAAGGATAAAAACATTGGTCAGAACATGCTCACTGTCTAATGCTTTTATAAATATTAGGTTTTCTGATTAAATATCAGCATATAAATAAATATAATCAGTTTACTGATGTAAAGCATTTGGATAGCAACTTAGATTACTTAGATTAGTACATCGATCACCTCTGTGCTACTCTGAACGGATATACACCTGCAAGTATCTAAAATGTCACTTGAAATGGCATATAAAAATGTGTCTTTTACTTTTGAAACTTGAAATTTCAGGGTTTTTTTAGTTACAACTTTCTACCATAAGCAAAACCTAGTAAAGTTAGGGTAAGCACATAAACTAATAAATATTTGTCCTTTTCTGATAAGAAAACAAAATCTTAAGGCACATAACTATGTATTACAAGACTTTGTTTCTACTGAAATTAAATATTCAAGAATAAGCCTTTAAAATGTCTCCTTTTTCCTGGATCACTGAGTGGAAGCTGAGGTGATGATGTCTAAGGGCAAGAGATCCAAAAACAACTTTGATTGCAGGTGTTCAGATGTTTAAAGGTGCATATTGCTACAAATGCATTGTGTTCCTGGGCTTCAGAGCATGGCTAGCTGAGGTTTCTTCCTGACTTTAGTTTTATCAGTTTTTTGTTCTTATTTTTGCAGGATTACTTTTTTTTGCAGTTGTAACTCTTTTAGCCTCTTAGTATTCCTTCAAACATACAAAATAGTTTATTATTATGTCAGCAGTGTCAATCTGCTTCTTTCATGATTGCTTTTTCTTCTTGCTTATGGTGGATTTCATAAGTTTATGCAGTCACAAAATGGTTTGGGTTGGAAGGAACCTTCAAAGGCCACCTAGTCCAAACCCCTGCCCTGAGCAGGCTGCTCAGAGCCCTATTTGACCTGATCTTCTTTCCAGGGATGGTGTCTCTAACATCTCTCTCAGCAACCTGTGGCAGTGTTTCACAACCGGCACTGTAAAAACTTTTTCCCTTGTATCTAGTCTGAATCTACCCTCTTTTTGTTTTAAACAATGTTCCCATATAGATTCACAAGGTCACTGCATCTTTGTTTCCTTCATCCCAACCTACCACACTCTTCCTGATCCTTGGATATTTTAATGTATCATTCTTCTATCCTTAATCTGTTTCTTGTGTTCTTGTGTCACAAGATCTTTAGGTAAAGATGGCCTGTTTCAGTTTTTGTATATCTGCCAATCATCATTTCTACAATGCTAGTCCAGTCATAGAGGTGGCAGTGTCATAAAAAAATGTGAACTTAAGACAGTAGAAGGTAAACATGTCCTGCTAGTAAAATGCCTATTATTCACCAGTGTATGCTAAAATTGGCAGATGATGAAAATCTTTGGATCACTCTGAATGAAAAACGGATTAGTTTTTTAATATGGAAAGTCTTCTGCCTTACTATTAAAATGAAATAAAAGGTGCTGCAGAAACTATTTCCGTTTATGAAGATACTATTATTGTAACATACCTCTGAGGAAATCCACGCAGTTGGATCTCTTAGCTGGTCTTGCTGTATTCTGTCTACTGTGTGACAATTCAGCCCTCTTGTGGTTATCTGCAAGCATGCAAGTTTCTTCGTTTGTGGAGAACTCTTTTAAAAACATAGACTCTTAATAGGATTTTCAGAACTTTGAGGTTCATAAGTTGTGTTTGAGAATCAGTGAACATAGCTTGGAGAACTAATTATGTAGTAATTATGTAGTAATCGTACATTGTCCTTTAAATCATAACGGTTTTCTCAGGCCACCTGGTAAAATCATGAACATCTGAAGGTTTTAGGGAGTGAAATATTTCCAGTTTTACAAAAAATCTTAATTACTAGATTAGGAATATGTTAGAGATCAAGCTTGTAAAGGATATCTCGTTCTCATCATTAACACTAACATGTTTCCTTCTGTTCAGCCCATATGATTCCTTCTGTCTCTCTGTAGTTGGGAAACAGGGCTCTTATTAGTCCTCTCCTTGAATCCTGTGAACTTGAGTGAAAAATTTCAGTACCAACAAAGGTAGACACCATCTCCCTATTAATAAAAACCATATTTCTGTTAGGGCACTATTAATGACACCGGTGCCACTAAAAAGGAAACAAAATTCTAAGCATTTTTTGCCAGCAGTCTCTGCTTTTTGTAGTGTTCTAAAAACCACCGACAACAAACCAACACATGACACGGAAGGAAAACACCCAACAAGTGAGGATCTTACTGAGAAATATGTGGAAGGCCTTTTGTCAAGGGTGTGCTGCCTCACTAAGGTTAATGTGTCTGTTTCTCTTCAGTGGAGAGTGGATTTGTACTTTCTGTCGGGACTTGTCCAAGCCAGAAGTTGAATATGACTGTGATAAACCTGCTCACGGCGCTGAGAAAAGAAAATTGGAGGACACTGTGGGCTTGTCACCAATAGACCGTAGGGTAAGGAGAACATTATAATATTTTTAAGCTGAATCAATTTTGAGCTGTGTTAGAAACTTTCATCAGTGTTTTACCTAGCAGTAAAAGTTGGCAACTTTTAGTTGGAAACTTGTGTAAATACACTGAAATTAGTATTTTATCTGGGGTCTTACTCTACATGTAAAACCATTTCTGGCAAAATAGTGGAGAGAAGACTCCTGTTCAGGTTCAAGAAGCATGACACTGATTATGTGAATGATTATGGTTAGATTCATTGCTAATACAATATCTAAATATTACCAGTGCTGTATAAAATATGAGCAGGTCTAAAGGGTTATTGCACAAGGAGAGTTGGCTGGACTCATGCAGATTTGCAGCCTTTGGCTTTGCAGAAAGCACAATTACAAAGCAGCAAAGCACCTATGAGGCTACTTCAGGATTTTATTTCGGTATGTGATCCTGGTGCTTTTAGTCATGCAAAAGTGAGTGTTCCCATCTTAGGGCTGGATGTACCCTGCAGGCATCCCTGCTGGGGTGGGATCCATCTGGAAGCTGCCTGCAACCTTGGGAGATCAGTTTGCTCAGTTGGCCCAGTCTCCAGCGGCATTTTATATCCTTTTGAAAGGTATAAATATGTACCAAAGTCAATCACAATCATCATAGCTCCCCCATCTCTGGAATACATCAATTATGTGAGCATCTAGACAGTTCCTCCTGCAATTCCCACCTGGTGTTCTTATCTTAGGACAANTTACAAAGCAGCAAAGCACCTATGAGGCTACTTCAGGATTTTATTTCGGTATGTGATCCTGGTGCTTTTAGTCATGCAAAAGTGAGTGTTCCCATCTTAGGGCTGGATGTACCCTGCAGGCATCCCTGCTGGGGTGGGATCCATCTGGAAGCTGCCTGCAACCTTGGGAGATCAGTTTGCTCAGTTGGCCCAGTCTCCAGCGGCATTTTATATCCTTTTGAAAGGTATAAATATGTACCAAAGTCAATCACAATCATCATAGCTCCCCCATCTCTGGAATACATCAATTATGTGAGCATCTAGACAGTTCCTCCTGCAATTCCCACCTGGTGTTCTTATCTTAGGACAAATCCCACTACCCATCAGGAGAGGAGTGCGTATATGGAGGACACTGCAAGATTTATCTGTCACACTGTTATTTACATGTGCTCAATTTGTATTTTGTGTTAAATGTAAGTTTTAAGTCCTGTAAGTATTCTGATAGGGGATCAGCAAGAATAAAAGCAGCTAAAACTATTTTTAGAATCTCTTTCAAGGCTCAAGATTGAGTTTCATATAGTTATGTAGACAAAGGGGGAATACTGAGCATCTGTTCCATCCTTTCTGTAGTTCGTGATTTTAGTATTAACCATGTATGATTCTCAAATTACTTGGGCATCTTTTTTTCTTGACACAGAAGTGTGAAAGACTGCTGCTATACCTCTACTGTCATGAAATGAGTCTTGCCTTTCAAGATCCAGTTCCTCCCACAGTATGTACCTCACTTCTTTTCATTTTACATTAGTAGCAAATTTGCCATGTTTCTAATGGCATTTTTATGTCCTATTACAGTCCATTATCAGAAGTCAAGTTCCCCAGACACTGAGTGTATTAAACATATTTAATTTCATTAAAACTGTCTGAAGGGGGAAGTTAAAAGTCAAAGCATTATGTTGGAAGGGGATTTACGAGTAAAATTCCCCAATAACTGATTTTACTGAATACTTCAAAAATAGATACAAAAAGTAAGTTCTAACACTGTCTCAGCATATGCTGAGTGATATCACTAAAACATGAATTGGGATATAGTTGTTTTTTAAAATACCTGATGTTGACAATTAGGGTACTTCATAGTACTAATATGAAATTGAATTTCTTATTATTAGCTTGAAATTTATTAGTTTAAAATTGTAAAAAATACCTGGGTGCATTAGAAGTCCCAAGAATGCACAGAAGAGTTAGTAGTATGATCAGATGAAAAGATGTTCTTCAAGACAAGTCAGTGGGGCAGAATTCAATAAGTAATATGCTCCTATGCAGTCTTTGTTCCATTTGAATAAGAAATCTGAAGAAAAAATATATATAATCACATAATAAGAAATGGCACAAGAGATTAATTGATTAATGGTCATGTGTTACTAAATTCAAGTATTAGAGTATTTCTCTTAAATATTAATCTAGTTAGGAAAAAAGTATAAAAATGCTACTATTTGATTTCATATCTTATTTTCTAATTTCTAATTCATTCTAAAGACAAAATAAATCTTAGTCCTACAACCACAGTTTGAGTGTCAAAGTCATTGATGTCTCTGAAATTTGCCACTGTTTCAAAGGACTTATTTCATGACTAGGCCTCATTTTAAGCAATGTATTTACCATCCCTATTTCAGTTATCATATGGTGGTCTGGAGAATGAATCTTAATAGATAGCTTATTTGACTACATCTGAAAAGGATGTCCAAACCAAGTCATTTGCTCTGTTATATGTAGTTAGTATACGTGGAAGTTTTAGTTATTTCTCTTTGATTTTAGAATAGGCATTGGAAGGAGTATATTTTAGCCAGCAAAACTACCATACTTCACTTCTGAATGCAGAAACTGTCTGCATGTATGTTAAAAGTACAATTCTTGTATGTCAGAGTTGTACTTTGAAGATGAGACTAAACCCTGTCACTCCCTCAGATCTAAAGCTTTATAAAATAATAAGTAATGAACATGACTGCATTTGGTAATTTTTTCCCCTCCATTTAGGTTCCTGATTACTACAAAATAATCAAAAAGCCTATGGATTTGTCAACCATCAAGAGAAGACTTGAAGTGACCAATTCATTCTACACAAAGCCAGAAGATGTTGTCGCTGATTTCAGACTGATTTTCCAGAACTGTGCTGAATTTAATGAGGTTAGAAAAGTAGATATTTGATCAGGTTTTGCAGGTTTACTTGCTTTCAGAAAAACTGTAGTGGGGGAAGCACTTGCAACTCAAGAATTTATTGTATTAAACTTATTTTGATCATGACACTGCAGTGAAAATATAGATCACATTTAACACTGCTATGGTGTTAGATGGCTATGCAATGGAGATCTTTCAATAGAAGGCAGGAGGATTATAACAAACACGCTAGCTGAACGGCAGGACAGCAGGTAAAGAAAAGGACAATTGCCACAATGGTGGGCATTTGATTTAAAAATTGATGTAATCCTCTTTGCCTCAGATCTTAAATTCAGTGGGATTTTCATTCTAGGAGCTCTGTACTTACCCTTATGTTACATGTTGAGTGATTGTTATTATCCCTTACTGCACATAAGGGAACATGTGGTGAAAAAAGGATGCAGGTACTGAGTGGACTGCAAAATGAGAGAGAATTACACTGGGAATAAAGGCTTCTCTATGTGGCCTCAGTGGGGTTCTCATCCAGTGACCCTTGATAGCTGGGAATAATTCCTAGAGTGGTGATCTCTGCTTCAGAAAACTGATCAGCTGTGGTGGCTATGCATGACTTGAGGACTGCCTCGTCTTCCATATTACAGTCATTGTCTACCAAGTAATGTTTTCACCATTTAAAGAAATGCCTGTAAGCTAGAGAAATTCTAACATCCCAAAGGCTTACCTATCTATTTCACAGTATAACACACCTTCTTTCCCGCCCCACCACCCCAGACTGGTTTTAAGAGTCTTTAAAATCTGTTAATATAGCTTTCAGAACCCAGGCAGTATGTGCCTGGTAATACATCAGAGAAAAAAGGCCTTGAAGGTATCATCCAAAAGTTCTACCCTCACCCCCTGCTTTACAGGCTTGTGCACTTTGGGACCATGTGTTCCACAGTTGCCATTCTTGCGGCTGATCGATGTTTTCTGTAGTTTTTGCCTGAAAGACCTAATGTGATCTAAGTATAAAGCTATTTCCTGATGCTTTGATGTTGTTAATTCACCCAACAGCCTGATTCAGAAGTGGCCGATGCTGGCATGAAACTCGAAGCATACTTTGAAGAACTTTTAAGGAACCTTTATCCTGAGAGAAAGTTCCCTGTTCAACCCAATGGCCAGAGTGAAAAAGATAATACGGAACTTACTGATGACTCAGATGATGACTTTGTACAGCCCCGGAAAAAACGCCTCAAAGAAGACCGTCAGGTGCTTAAATGAGCCACAAGTGTTACTACGGAAAGTTTTTTAAAAACTGAGAATATTTATCACTGTTACCACTGGTTTGACTTGTAGGTTTGTGAATATTTACTAGACTTTCTACCCCATGTCTGAAACGAAATCTAATGGAGATCGAGGCATGTGAAGAGCTTCTCTGAAGTTCAAAACTTTCATCTCTTTTCTGGAGCAGCGCAGAAGTTGCCATTTGCGTGGAGTGACAGCTGTTTAACTTTGCTTTGAGGAAGAAGTTTCTATAATATTGTGCTTCCAAATGTGACATGGATTCAACATGTGGCTTTGTGAGTTTGAAGAAAGTGTGATCTCACCGGACTTTTAATTTTACCAAAGGCACGTGGCTGGCTGTAATTTGATCTCTTTGTACTGTATTTAATATGAGCCATGAAAAAAAGATGGTGTAATGTTTTTGTCCTGCAGTACTGATTGGTACAATGAAAGTGTAGTTGCCCCCACAGAACTTATTGGGAATTTTAAAATGTAAGGGGGAGGGGTATTAAAAATAACTTTTGAAAAAACGAAGAAAAGAACTTGTCTGAGAGTTTTTAATGGAGGAATTAAAGCATAGAATACTTTGGTTTGCGCCATTTTTGTCACCATCAACAAGAAACAGTGGTATTACTGTACTGTTTTGTTTAACTGGTGTCTCAAGTGCAGTGTATCTCTGTTTAATGAAGTTGATGGGAAAGTCTGGAGGGGAAAAATGTTTGCAACTATCAGTCAGTCTTTGTGTGTGTTTAAAGAGGGGAAAAAGCATCCCTTCTGTCCACACGTTCTTGTTCTTCCAAATTTCTAAGTATGTCGTTTGCAGAATGCAACCAACATTGCTATTTACATGGAAATACACAAGTTTGAAGAGAAAGATACTGGTCTTCAGCTCTTCTTCATCTGTCCCTGTTAAAATCACCAGAAGAAAAGAATGCATTACTCTGTTTCGTTCTGTCTACTTTCCAGAAGGTCTGACAACATAAGTGGTTGGTTTTGCCCTCAGAGATTGCAGACTTATAGAAGTAACCATTTATTTTCCCTTTTTCCTTCTTTTGTGTTTTTGTTTGATTGCAGATTTTAGTTTGGTGGTTGTTTTTTGTTCTGAGTGTTGGTTTCTTTCATTTGTTTGTTTAATTATTGTTATGGTTGTTTTTGTTTGGTTTGGTTTTTATATGGAAACTTTTTATTGCCTAAAGAGAGTTGCTTGTAAGGTCTACCATTCTAGAGTGACAGAATAAAAATAAAGTGAGCTTAAGGAGCAGAACAAGATGGTGAGGGAGACCATTCTAGTGATCAGTGAACTCTACAGTAGCACACACTGAAAAAAATGAAGAAGCACTGCTATGGCAACATTTGAAGTCTTAAAGATGTAGCAATGCCCAGAAGTCCTAGATACCCTGGCACCAAATTTAACAGTGCTTCCAGAGGAAGCTGCTGTATGTTTCCAAGAACCATAAGTTGCAAACACAGGTTTATCAGGAGGCTTAGTGCATTTAGAGATGAAGCTAGACACCTGTTCAGCTCCAGGTGCTGTCCCAGTGGAAAACACGGGAAAAGGAAAGTGGATGTATCACAATCTACTTCTTTATCTGTCAGCTGTAAACTGCTTGAAAGTCTCTCTCTGTAAATAATCCATGGGAAAAAGTATGACTCACCTTTTATTTTGTGGTCTTGGACATCATCCTAAGAATTGTCAGAAATTGTCACTGCAGTGAGGTCTGAGATGTTACATTTTTGGCTACAGATGCAGATGGTATATGCACAGAGTTGAGGGAAGTACTATATTTTTCCAAGCTGCTGGTGAAGACTCTATCTTCTTTGTGTATTTGCTCCCTTTTACCTCAATTCACTGAATGTTTTTTCTGGTTTTTTTGGTGTGTGTATGTGTGCGGGTTCAGTGTCACTACTGACAGCAGTAGTACTAAAGAGTCTTCATCTCACTTCACAGGAAGGGTAGAAAGCATCTATTTATTGAATCATAAGTAAAGGAACATCCTTGAGAAATTTGCCATTTGTTTATACAAATCATAGCTCTTATACTGTTCAGATGCAATTTTTTTATAATGGAAATGGTATGGAGAAGCAATCAACATCAAATGCAGCTCACAGGAAATGACAGATTCCAAAGGTTTATTTTTCTTTCCTACCCAGTCCAACATCAAACACTCCCTTTTATTTTACTTGCTAAAAAGGGAAAAGAAAAAAAAACAAACATAAAATTAATAAAATGCACATGAAAACCAACAGAAATGGATACAGTGGAAAATAATGTGCGTTTGGATATGTCCAAAAGGTCTCCCTCTGACCCGCAATCCCCTGACTGCTTTGAGAAGGGACTGATATTGTCCTAATAAACTAAACCAAGAGTAGAAATGCCTTTTACATGTCACTGTCTAGATTCCACAAAGTTTTTATTTTTTGACCTAGTTTTAAGAAACACGGCTATTGCCTAGAACCTTAGCCCTAAATATTGCAGTGTTAAAAGAGTTTTTACATCATGTATTTAAATATGTGTGTGCATTGGATGGCTATACTGTGTGAAGCCCTTGGGCAACCTTTTTTAATCCCTGAATGGCTATGCAAAGAAATGTAACCTATTAAATGACCATGAGCAAAGAGTTCACCAGTTGAATTTAAGATCTAAGGATGCTTTTCTCACTACACAACTAGTTTTGCAGGTTTTTTATTTTTCCATCCTTTTGGCTTGGGCCATGTAAAGGCCAGCAGCTGGAGTTTATAACTCTTACTTGTAACAGGGAGGATAATAAATTAATTAAGTTTAACGGAAAAGAGGGATTCCCTTAAGGAATCATTACACTCTTATTTTTCTCAAGCACTGTTAGCCAAAGTTATTCCAACTGTAGCTGAATCAAAGCTTTTCTTTAAAGCAGTTTTAATGAAGTGTTTTCCTAGTAATTATTGTAAATCCAACCCCATGAAGGCCTAAGTGGCTCTCTGGCCTCTGTGCTTGGGGTTGAATGTCACCCACAAGGGAAGAATAGTTTGTTTTGTCCATTTCCTTATGTAAAATTTGATCTCCCAATCTTCTATGAAATATACAGATATTTTAAAGTACATAAAACCATAAAGCACCTGAATTTCTAAAAGGCAGCCATTTAAGGAAGCAGGCAAGAATTATTTTGTTAACCCTGAAAACCCTCATGTTAACTGTCCCGTGCACCTTGGGGGAACCTTAGAAGATGTGACCTGATGAAGCTACATGTACATGTATAATATATATATATATATAATACATGTCTGTTTGTATATGTGGGGTTTTTTGAAGTCTGGTTCTGAAGCCCTCATAAACCAGTTTGATCAAACATCTGCTATGTTCTAGGCTTCCAAAGAATATAGATTATTTACCAGTCCCTAAACAGCATTTAGATACCCAGGAGCTCCTGGAGGGGTGATACATACCTGCAGGGCCCTGCCCTTGGTCTCAATGGGCAGTGTGACTGCAGAGATCGCACAGACAACACACACAGATGAGAAAACACACAGGGCCCCAACAAAAGAAGCGCTCATAAGAACCTGCAGGCAAAAGAACATCAAACATGAGCTGGGTGGTATGGGGGGCTGGCACTTAATTAGGAATTAAGAGTGGACAAAGGGTCACAAGCAGCTGAGAGACTCAACAATAGAAAAACAATGTCTCGTGAGTCTTAAGAACTTTCAGAAAGTAACAAATACCAGCAAGCTGAACTTCAAAATGAGAGTTATGCAGAGCTACATCTGTCGAAGACCACCCAAGTACTCTATATGGGCTTGGGAACGGGGAATTGATTACACCCTCCCTTCTATATGGATGAACTTCAGGGGCATCGCTCTGTATACTTGATGGCAACCATCAGTACAATGTTTACCAACATTATCAAGCATGCACTTACTTGTGATATAAATGGGGCCACCATGGCACCAACACGGCACAGTGACCCACTTATTCCCATCCCCAGTGCTCGCATTGTGGTGGGATAAACCTAAAACAGGCCAGAAAGAAACTGGATTAGTGCAACACTGATCTGCGGGATCTACCTTTTTTTCTCTCCTTTTTTTTCTTCTTTTTTTAAAAAAAAACTGTTTGGAGAGACACATTGTGTTATCACAGGCAGCTAGTGGGATAAGATATGAAAAGAAATAAAGGCTGTTTTGGTTCTCATTCAAGCCATTAAAATTCTCTCATATTTTGGCCCAAGCAAAGTTTTAGGGCAGGTCAATCAAATCTGGATGTGATTCCCCTGCATTTGCTTAGCACCACTACTACCACCTTTCTCCCAGCTATGCTGGGCAGTTCACACCAAAGTCGTGGAGTTGGGTGTTAAAGGAAGAATTCGGTTTATATTGCCAGGCTCTATCTGGAGAGCAGGAAGAAAGGATATTGTCTGCAGCCATCAAGGCTGCCTATTCACTTTTATCAACAGCACTTTTGTGTTGAAGGAGGAAAAAAGATCCCAGTAAGAAACCTCCAGGCTTAGAAGAATGTGCTTTGTGTAGTTTGTTTTTCACATCTCCCAAACACCTGTGCCAATAAAACACTAAGTATGAATTTTGCTTAACTTTAATTAAGTCCTCTTAACAGCTTTTAGCAAGTGTACTCACATGAGGCTTTGTTTAAATACCTTACTGGGCCAAGCAAATGGAATAAGTTAATTCAAGGAGAGTCCAGGCACATGGCTTGAAAGAGCATTTTCAAATTTGGTTTTGATCATTGATTAAATTGTGAGTAGAATTGTTTTATGATACGGCTGTTGCAGCAATGGTCTTTAAATCAACAGTAACCAATTCAAAACTACTAAAATTTTGGTATTTATTCAAGCCTGGTGCAATCTTAAATACTATTAAGCACTATTAAAATAAGTGCAATATTGAAACATCAGACCAACACAGGGATCTACTTCTGTTTGCTTTCTATCACTTTACTCACTCTTTAAGGAAATTTAACTCCACACAATTGATTTTTTTAAAAAAAAAGAAAAAAGGAAAAGAAAAAAAAAACTGCAACAAAGCTTACTTAAGAACTCATGGCTCCAAGGTTGTATGAAGGACAAGCTCTCTTAAGGATTAAAACTTTGCAGACAGAACACAGCAATTTCCATTAAGTGAAAAGAAGCAGATATATAACTTCATATACTACCTTGATACTACTGTGCCAGTTCCTTAAGTGCTTGAAAAGGTTCCTTTTAGTAGTAGTCAATTTTCTAACTGCAGGGGTTAGGGAGAGGAAAGATTGTGGGTTTTAGAAGATGGCACCCAACATCCTCAAAAATAACGTTTTATAGCAGCTGACCAACAGCTTGCTCAGTAGGGCATTCCTCTTCCACCTGCTCCTGTCAACTCCAGCTGGTTTTCTGATTCTTTTTCTGATTTTGTATATGGAAACTGTGTGGCCAGGAAGCCAGAGATACTCAGCTCAAGGAAGATCACTCTAACAGGTCGATAAAACTAGCAGAGAGCATTCCTAGGTATATGCAAATGGTATTTCAAGTCTCTGAGCAGCTTAACAAGGAGGACTCACCTCTGCTGTGTAAATGTAGATGGTGTTGAAGTTTGCTGAAACCAAGGCCCGCAGCACAAAGAGAAACCCAACTGCGCCTGCACTAGAGAGGAAGCCATGCAGAACAGAGTTAGTGTCACTGAGCAGCAACAGCAGAGATGCAACCTGGTATATGCCCTGTGCTAAGGCTTTACCAGTTTAATGTAGGGGAAAACAAAAGGAAAAGTTGATTTCTGACAAGTAGAATCTTCCCTTAGTCCATTGTTGAGGCATGTTTGACAATGGGCTACTGCACACAAGGTTTCCTTTAGAGCAGTGTGAAGAGGCTGGAGGAATGATTTGAAGCGAACCTGAGTGGCTCAGCTGGTGCCCTCAGCATTATAGTCAAGTCTTGACTTTGAGCGTGGCCCTCCCTCTTGGTTCCTGCATAAAACTTTTGCACGAAGATATTATGGTCAGGCTCAGCTTTAGGGAAAACGAAAACAGTAACAACAGTACACAAGCTTACTGAAAGAGTGGAAGCTTCCTGACAGGGGCTTATTTAGTGTAACAACTATTTGCAGCCTCCACTCGAGCTCCCAAGTATTCCAGCCAGCCTCCAGGACCAGTGTCCCAGGGGCAGGCAGCAGAGATGTATACCTGTGGCCAGCAGCCTTCAGGCTACGTGGCTCTTTAGAGGAAACTTCCGTGTGAAGTCACTCTGATTTTCAGTAATGATTAAGCTCTGCCAGCTTGAGAGGGATCAGTTTTACACATCCTGACAAATTACAGCACTCATGGGAGACTTTCTCTTGATGCCTTGAGCTCTCGTGAAGTGCCTGACTATACAAGTCAGAGCAGACATGTAACATTGCCAATAAAGAAAGGGGGGAAAAAATGAATGAAAAATATTACTTTTCTAAACTGTGCTAGAAAGCAGCTTATTCTATGTTTAGGTGAAGCCATGTGGGCTCAGGAATACAAGTGGGCCCCTCTGCACACCACTGCACCACAGCATCTGCTGCCACAGCTTTCCCAGGAAAGAGAAGGGAACCAGAGGCTTTTTTCAGATCTAAAAGAATTACTGGTCTGACAGACTGGGGACATGAGAATACCATAGGTCTCAACCACAGCACTGCATGCCCCCAAAGAAGGTCCACAGTCTGAGCCACAGTACCTTGAGGTGCAGATATTAAGGAGAAGGAAGAATAGGGCTGTACATCCCATGGTGATACACAGGCTCAGGCGTCTTCCAAGGAAATTGATGACAAGAACATTCAAAGGATTTACTGGAGATAAAAAGGAAAACCATAAAACATTAGATGACATAACTGCAATTATTGTCTATCTTGATAGACCTTACCCAGTGTGCCTCAAAGATACCTTTCTGCATCCCCAGTGCCTAACAAATGCACAAGCCATATAATTCTCTTCTTGTACCCAAACTCTGTAATTTGCCCCCATTGCCCTTTTGTTTGTCCTTTCCCTCAGATGATGGAGCCAGTGCTTCTCTGAAATTGCCCTGCTCTGCTGTCCTGAGCCGTGCAAGGAAAGTACCTGCTGGGTGAGCAGCACAGGCCTGAGTGGTTTTATTACCTCTGGCCACAGCCCAGCCAAACCCTGGGACTTGGAATGTGCCCCAGTGATTCCTCTGCTAGCCAGGAGCCCAGCAGGCACCTGAGCACATCACTGGATTGACCCCAGCCAGGCTGCCACTGCAGAACCCAACACCCCATTGCTTTGTAGCTCAGCTGCTCAGACATGAACCAGGGAAAATGTGCACCTCTCGGGCATATTGTAACACTAGACCCAAACACCATGCCAAGTTCTTCCAAGGGTGCCATGGGGATGCTTTAGGCCATCCTGCCATCCATCCCCCAGTGCCCCCAGGCAGGCTGCACCAGGGAGCATTTTGGTTTGCTGTGAGTTCCCTGGGCACTTAGCACAGGACCTGCTCCCGAAGCCACCATCTCTTGGAAAGCAGGGTATTCAATTACATCAATCTGACTCTTTGCAATCCTTGCTTATCTACTACTTTCCAAAATCTGCATATCTTGGAATTTGGGAAGCCAGGCTCAGTTCTGGTAAGTTAAGATTCATTTCCCCTGAAGTTTAACCAAAGCTGTTGGTATGTACTAACTGCAAAGGGGATCTTTGGCTCTGCTCTTGGAAGGACTTTGTTGTCATCAGAAGTTGAATTATTCACTTGGGGAGAAATGCCCTCCCTTGCCCCTTTGCCACGGGCTCGTGGCCTCTGTCCCATGTCCCAGAAGTTGCCAGCAATGCTGAGTTCATTTGAGCACCTGGCACATCAGTAAGTGTGTGCACAGCTCAAACCTTTGCAGTGCCCTCTAGCTGGCTGTGAGTAGGGAACGGGAGGGCAGGGAAGGGAGAGGAGATTACGTGCAATCTCTCCGACTGTGCTGATGATCATGGTCTGGTAGGCAGTGGGCCCAAACAAGTGGCAGTGGCAGGGGCTGTGGCTCTCCTCAGAGTCATCGCCAGAGGGGCTGCAGAGCCACAGACCAGGTCTCGCTCCAGTAACTCAGCGCTGGCCAAGATGACGCCATAGTAAGCGAAAGCTATGCCAAGCCTGTGAGGAGAAATGCTGTAGTAAGGTACAGATATGATTGGGAAGGTGAAGAAACTGAAATGCAACAGGTTTTGAGTGTCCTGGGACCACTGCTGCATGCACCAGCACTTAGCCTGAGCAGAGCAGTGGCTTTGGCACCCACCAGGCCACTGATCAGCCCACCCATGGCACACCCCTCCCACCCATGTCCATGCACTGCTCTTCCTTGGGGGACCCCACCCCAGCTCATGGTTCATCTTTCTGTTGGGTTTGCATGGCCAGTTTTTGGTAGTGGATGGGGAGTACAAGGGTGGCTTCTGGGACGAACTGCTGGAAGCTTCTCCCATGCCAATGCCAGCCATCTCAATAGATCTGCTGCTGACCAAGGTTGAGCCCATCACCAACAGTGGTAGCACCTTGGGGATAATATATGTAAGGGGAAAAAACTGTGTGAAAGCAACTGCAGCCAGAGAAAGGAGGGAGAACATGTGCAAGAAACATCTCTCAAGACACCCAAGTCAGTGAAGAAGAGGGAGGAGGTGCTCCAGGCACTGGAGCTGAGATTCCTCTGCAGACTGTGGTGAAGACCATGGTGAGTCAGGCTGTCTGCCTGCAGCACAGGGAGGTCCACAGGGGAGCAGATGTCCACCTGCAGCCTGTGGAGGACCCCATGCTGGAGCAGTCAGATGCCTTAGGAAGGCTCTGAGCCCATGGGAAGCCTGCCCTGGAACAGGCTCCTGACAGGACCTGAGGATCTGCAAAGAGAGGAGCCTATACTGAAGCAGGTTTGCTGGCAGGACTTGTGACCCCAATGGGGTCCCAGGCTGAAGCAGGCTGCTGCTGAAGGACTGCACCCCATGGAAGGGACTCTCATTGGAGAAACTCATGAAGAGCTGCAATCCATGGGAAGGACTCAGACTGGAGCAATTCATGGAGGACTGTTTCACACAGGAGGGACTCCATGCTGGAGCTGGGGAAGAGTGTGAAGAGTCCTCCCCCTGAGGGGCAATGAGCAGTAGACACAACATGAGATGAACTGACACAGCCCTCATTTCCTGTCTCCTGTGGCTCTGGAGGGGAGAAGGGAGAGAAAATCTGGACTGAAACTGAGCCTGGGAAAAAGGAAGAGGGGAGGGAAAAGGGTTTTTAAGGTTTGATTTTCTGTCTTATTACCCTACCCTGATTTGATTGGCAATAAATTAAATTCATTTTCCCAAGTCAAATTTGTTTTGCCCATGATGGTAATTGGTGAGCAATCTCTCCCTGTCCTTATCTTGACCCAGGAGCATTAAGTCATGTTTTCTCTCCCCCGTCCAGTTGAAGAGGGAACAGAAAAAGCAGCTTTGGTGGGCAATTCATATCCAGCCAGGGTCAACCCACCACAGTCATTTTGCTTGCCTCTTAGTGCTGTTTCTTGCTCTGCAGTGGGTCACCTGCTGTGGCCATACAGAGGGGAGCCTGTCCCTTCAGTGCCTTTCCTAATGCACTTTCCAAACTACCCCTTTCTGGGGGGCCAGGGAGTCTCAACAGCAGGCCTCAAGACTTTCAGCTCACATGAAGCAAATATCCAGGCTATTTTTTAGTCCTTATCCTTTCTACCCAGGGATTTTCAAGAGGAGTTTTCATTAACTGGCTGGAGAGGCTCACATTGCACCCTGGCTGGCTGTCAAGAATATTGAATTAGTGATGGCAGCCTTGCCTTGTCATTATTGAGTAATTCAGCATACACGTAATCATAAGCAGGCTGAGAAGCAATTTTCATTTTTTATCACCCCCTGGCAGTTTCATAAACAAGCAGCAGAATCTGGGCTGCCGGGGAAGGCAGGGGCTACTTGGGGCATGGGGGACAGGAATGCAAACCCAAGAACATACCACAAACTCCTGAGAGGACTAGGACCGAAAGGAAGATTAAAAACCAAAAAGATATTTCATAACAGTCATACAAGTCAAGAGGAAAAAACCCATAAAAAATTCAAGGCCTGGCTTAGCAACATTTTGGGTCAATGAGTTCCCACAGACCCATTATTTATACATTTCCATTCCAGACAGCAAAGTCAATGAAACATGTATTACCCTTGCATACAGCTGTTGAGAACATTGCATACGACACCCATCTCTTCAATCTTAACTTTTCCCAGTGAGGGCACTGGTTAATGTGTTTCTGTCATAGCCCTGGTTCTCTGGTACTTTGCCTGGCCTGCAAAGGTGGTGCATTTGTCCTCCTCTTGGGAAGAACAAGTTTACACCAAGAAGAGAAGTGGAGTCATGGGCACGTGGCTGGTGTACTCTGCAGGTCAGTGTGGACATTCTCCTGTGGCTCTCACCGGGTTCCCAACCAGCCTTCCATGAGCTGCCCTGTCCTCAAGGAAGGAGTCATGGCACCCTGCACCATCCTGGATGTCCAGCCCTTTTCTGCCTATGTTAACAGCAACCAGTCAGGGTGTCTGAGGAATGTCCTGAGATCAGGGCAAACCTGTGGTAATACATGTCCACATACTCCCCTCCAGCTGCCAAGGATCTGCAGCCACCATCTGAGGCAGAGTGGTGCCTTGTAATGGCAGAATCAAGGGGAGACTCCTGCTCCCTCTACACTTTCAACTGAGAATGATCTGATAGGCAAGAGGAAAAAAAAATTTACCATATGATCCATATCTGCAAAGTGGTTCTGAGGTATTTGGGGTGCATGAGGTCCTTGAATCTTCCTCTTCTTTCCTGTGAATCATATGATATAAATAGAAGTTTTAAAAAAGGCATCTTTTATATAGGGGCAAGTGTTCTGTGACAGCAGTTGGCACCCCAGGCCCCCATGCCCTCATCCCAGGCTGCTGGTGGCATACACTGACAGCTGGTGCAACACAGCACCCACCAAACCTCCAGAGAGGAAAGCCTCATTTCCCAAAAGATGCCCACAGGAGGGGGCACTGCAAAGTATGGAATGGGGAGAACATCCTGAGCACTCCCAGCAGGACCCACAGATCCCAGCAGTCTGGTCCCAGTGTGACCATGATGGAGCTCCTCATGGGGCCAGCACTGCTGGGGTTGCTGTCAGCTCCTGCTGCCCCACGTGCTGTTCTGCCTGTGAAGCAAGTTTTTGGCCACATACATCTTGCTGGGAGGCCTGAAATGTCAGTGAGCACAGAGAGAGGCAGGCACTGGGGGGCCCTGCCTACCCTTGCTGCTCCCAAGGAGCCAGCAGCTGCCCCAGCATCCCACCACTGAGGGGAGATGAGTTCACAGCAATGGTTTGGATTGACTTTATTTTTCTTTTCCTCATCGTTGGTTAAGCCTGAGAGGGTGCACAGCTAACAAAAACCCTTCCCACAGCCAATGCGGGTCCATTACATAAATTCAATTAAACTACAGGGAAGCTTTAATCCTAATTAATTCCAATACAATAGCACCATCTTGCATGAATTGCTAAGGACAATGCTTGGTGCCTGTGGGATTGAATAAGCAGCCAAGAGGTCCAGGAAAGGGACTCAAAAGAGCTGGATAATAACTTTGAGGTCCTGGACAATAGATTTGTCTAATTTTCCTCTTTTGGGTATGAAAGGAGCCACCAAAGTCCTCCCACCCACCAGACAGCAGGGTCTGGGGACACCCTGGCCCCTAGCTCCTCTCTTGACTGGCCTGCAACACCCACATGTGCTTTTGGGCATTTCAGTCCAGCAGTGATCAATTCCTGGGCTGCTCAGCTACTTACAGGTGCTGATGGTGGTAGTTGTGAATGGTCTCTCCTGTTTTGACCCTCTTCTGGTGGTCTGTGGCTCCACATTCAGGGACCTGGGGTGCTGGGACACAGCCAGGCCAGGGGCTGGGAGAAGCCTCTGGGAGCACTGAGTTGACCTCATGGCAGGGATCCTTGCAGCCTGCCCAGCCAAAGCCTTGAGAGGGACCCCAAGGGGCAGTTCCCAGGTCTCATGACACAGGCAACACCCCTGTGGGATGAATGGGCAATAAGAAAGAACATGCTTTTCCAGGAGCCCTTCTTGGGGTAAAGGAAGCATATCTTTTCTTAGCACAATAGGTTTTTTTGAGTGAACATAAATTGAGGAGAAGAAAAGGCAGAAAACTCCATTCCATCTTGAGGGCCAAGATTACTGTCTCTCCAAAAGAAAACTGACATCTTCATCATCACATTCAACAGTTGTTGGGAAAGAAGCCAGATGAGGAGGACAAGAGAGTGTTTGGCAATCCTGCTCTCTTCCCTGAAGCCCAGGGGCCAGCAGCCCTGCCTGGGATGGATGGGCTGGACAACACAGCAACCTTGACTCACCTTGGCAGGCTCCCTCAGCTTCCCCTCCGGCATTGCTGCTCCATTCATCTTGGCTATCCTCTGCAGCGTGGCCAGTGCAGCCCCCATGTTTCCCATGGACGCATTGTACCGTGCCGACTCTGGGATGAACTGAAAGCAAAGTGGTGTCAGAATCCTTCCCGCACCCCTCTTGTCCTGCTCAGCTTCCCATCATGCCCAGGAGCCTGGTCAGGTTAGCACGGAGCACTCCACGAGCCAAAGCAACCTTATGCATCTCCTCCTCCCCAACCATACCCTGGAGTACCCCTCTGTGTCCCAGGTCCTCATACTCCATGCTGGGGGGCTCACCTGGCCCAACAAACCCATTTCTTGGACCAGCTCCCAGGGGTCTGCCACTGAGCCATCTGTGTGGCAGCCAGATGGCACCACTTATGAAAGGTGGAAGCCAAAGACACAGGTTACACAGAAACAACCCTGAAATAATTGACATTCTAAAATGAGATGAGGCACATTACTTACTTAAGCAAAAGTCTTGGAAGACACAACAAGGCCATTTTCTTAAAAAAGAAAACAGTTGAAATTTAGAAACTAACTTGCTCATCACCAGTATTTGTGATGTCCACCCACATCCAGTGCTCTTTCCAAAATAAAATACTTTTTTATTAAATAAAGGTTCTATTAAATTATAAGCAATTACATCTCTATGACTGAAAGATGAATTAAAGACTACTTTTTCAAAGGTACATAGACTGAAGAGGGTGTGCTGTGGCCAGCAAAAGACTGAGGATATTAGTTGTGATTTTTGCATACCCTGCCTAGCCTGTCTTCTTCTCAGTGCCTGGCACATCATCCTGATCCCTGGGTTCTGCTGGCAGCCTGGACACTGGAACCTGGGGTGCTGGAGGGCTACAGGGGAGCAGCAAAGCCAAGCCAATGCTGGCAATGTGACATCTCCACAGCAGCTGATCTGCAGCCCTGCCAGGCCATCAGGACCTTACCCAGCCCCTGGGGTGAGAGGGCAGAAAGGAAGACACAAGGATAGCCCCAGCCTTGCAGGGGGTGGAAGACAATGCCTCTTGGTGCCTGGGGAGACATCAAGTCAGTGGTGGTGCAGCAGGGAGTGGAGCTCTTCCTACCTTGAACACCAGGATAAGAAGGATGCCAGGGATGGAGGCAATTCTGATCAACCACTGCCAGCCGATGGTTGGGTTCACCACTGATGCCAGGCCAGTGATTAATAGAGATCCTGCCAACCAAAACACCTTTCCAAGGGAAAGGAAGGAGTGAAAACATGAACACACATCAATGATTTGTTTATTTTCTTCCCTTCTGGTCTGGATCTATGGATATGCAGGGAACTGTGCTAGGGAATGCTGAGTTTCAACTGAGCCATCCCATGGTTGTCTGAGAAGCTGCTCTTGGGTGGCAGGAAAGAGGGAAACATGAGGATTTGGGGAGGCACAGCTGAAGATAGTTCTAATTAGCTCCAGATGAAAACCAGTAAATTGCTGTGGATACCATTGTACTTAAAGGCACTTCTTTTGTCCTTCCAGTCACTTATCTGCTAATGGTCATGCCTACGAATTTTCCTCTTGTCTAAATCTCTGCAGGAGAGCAGCAGATTTACAAGCTCAGAAGGCAAAAACAAGCCAGATTTCCACTGCTGAAAGTTGGTGGCTCTCCAGTAGACTCAATGCCAGGTTCTATCAACAGAGAATCTGGCTTCTGATCTGCATGTACATTCCTCCCTGTAGTTCACTTGTTGCCATTAGGAGACATCCCTTTCCAGGGGCTCAGCCAACACAAATCACAAAAAAAAAATACATAAAAGCTACAGCAAGTTCATGAATAATCTGTGGTCAGAATTCACAAATTCCTGGGGAGGAATACAAGATTATTCTTTTATAAACCATTGTGTTTCTGATCACACTTTGGTAATGATGCCCTCGGATCAAAGAGACTGTAGTGAAAAGCAAATTATCCCTGCCACCAAACATTTTTGGTTCAACAGGCAGATGAATTTGTGTGCTCAGTGGGATCTCCACTCATCATCTGCACATGCAGAACTGCCCACATTGCAGAAGTCTTCAGTAACAATAAACCCAGCCAGTCTTGTGGTCTTTGCCCAGCAAGTGGGCACAACCCTCACAGCACATCTCAAGCTAAATTTGGGACTATCTGTGCTAGCCCTATCCTGTACAAAGCCCCTTTGCCAATGCTGAGCAGGGATAGGGAAAGGTGTAGATTAATACCTGATCTGGGAATCACTGCATAAACCACTTGTTATGCCTGAGGGTCCAAAGAAAAGAAGGGATCACTTACAGCATGGAGGGGGTTGGGAATGCCCCTAGTTCAGTGCCTGCTGGTCCCTCAGCACTGGCCCCATTATCAATAGGACAACCATAAAGGTGAGTGTCAGCTATCACTCAAATTCCCAATAAAATGCTTGGAGCATCAAATTATTTGAGAAGATACTGCTTCCCTTCTGCAGGCAGCTGCCTGTGTATGTCTTTAATAACACAGATACCACATTCCAGGACACAGGAGGCAGCAGACATTCCCTCAGACCCAGACAGGTGTGAATAGTCCAGGAGAAACGCTGGAGACCTGGCTTCCAAACAGCAGTGGGACGAATCAGCCAGGACTCAGAGGTGGAAGAAACAGTAACATGCTTGCTCTTACCTGAGATAAGGGCAACATGTATCCTCGGTATTTGGTGGGCAAAAATTCTGTTTTTATGATAAGTCTATTAGAAAAAGGAAAAAAAAAATAAAATGCAGAAATACAGCAACACTGAAAAATTCCAGACAAATCAAGTAACACTTCAGCTCAGCTCAGCCAGTGCTCAACACTTCTGCCCACAGACAGAGTACCATCCCTCTTCCAACACTGAGCACCCAGAGACAAGGAATCCCTACTCATTCTGCCTTCCACTCAGGCAGGCACCAAATTGCACAGGAAACACAAGGCATAAATCCTTTCCAGCCCACGGCTGTGGATCACAAGCAGGTAAACACTGCAGCTTGGACTCTGAGAAACCTACAATAAGATCCTGTGGGCTGACTGAAGTGTCAAGTACAGGCATGGAGTATGTCCATAGAAATGAACAGCTTTAGTGATTTTTATTCTTTTTTTCGTTAAATAATCACTCTGTTCCACTTTCTAAATGGTTGGATAGGCCTTGGTGCTGAGGGCTCCTGGCACCTCTCAAGCTGGCAGATATGAATTGTGCTTCCTTGGCTGGACAGAGAGGGATGGGGAGAGACCCACACTGGCTCCTTTTGTCTCAGCTAGTGAAGTGTTTCATAAAACATGCAATTTCCCTCCATCCTCATGAGACTCATTATCAGCCTCCATGGCCAGGGAACGGGGGCCCTCCTGCGATGGAGGCAGTGCCAGGAGCTCAGCACAGGGTGCCTTCTCATCACAACAGCACCTCTCCCCTGTTTTCCTTCCTTTCCTTCAGCAAAGGGCTCATGATCAGTTTTGGGCTTTCCTGTGTGGGGAGCAACCAGGCTTTGAGGAACCATGGAACATGCTGAAATGTTGCATTGGTTTCCCTGAGAGAGTCAAATAATTTATTTTGCCAGACTCCTAGAGAAGTGGTTGTAAATATTGTGAATTTCTCCTCTCCCTGCCATATCTCCCTTTCTGCCCCAGTGGGACAAAAAATTTCATTAAACTGAGAACATTTGACATCATTCAAAAAGAATTTGCTATTTAAACAGAATTGTTGAGACTTTTTTTTTTACAAGGAAGTAGACTTTACTCATCTGTTACCTGTCTAATTGTTTTTATATGTGCTTAATAATCCCTCTGTCACCAGTTTAATGCAAACCAGCTGCCCCTTCTATTCCAGGCCTCAAGAGACCCTGGGAACTGCAAATCAAGTCGATCAACCAGGATTTAGTAAAATTACAGAACAGCATTTTGTTTTAATGCAGTGTGGGAATATGCTCCCCTTTCCCCTTCCAGCCCCCCAAGGCCCCTTCCCCACTGTCACCTTCAGGTCGTGGCTCAGGCACAGCCCCTTGGGCTCAGCACAAGGGAACCCAGCACCCTGGCAGGGTCAACAAAAGAAGCTGGAGGGCCTGTCTGGCTGTAAACCCAGGGACTGAGCCCCTCAGTACCTCTGTTAATTTCCCTAGGAAGGTGAGCTCGCTGCTGCCCATGCCACGCCTTACCCTTGTGAGTGACCTGACACGCCGCCTCCCACCATGGCCCGCAGGAACACAAACCAGATGTAGGATGGGGCAAACAAGGTCAGCAGGGAGAAATAGGCTGCCCAGAGGAACGAGAGCAGCAGAATCTGCAAAGGGGGAAGAATTAGGGTCATCAAACCACAGGCTCAGCCAGGTGCATGGCTCCAGAGGACATGCAGCCCCCGGCACTCACTCACCTTCCAGCGGCCGTACCTGTCAGCCAGGAGCCCAAGCACTATGCTGAAGACCATGCATCCAAAGAACACCATCTAAGGGGAGTTGAAACACAGCTGTGGAGGGCCCACTCTCAGCACATGGGGAAGATCTGCTCTTTGAACTGTAGGTAAGCTGCCTACTCCTGGGGCAGCAGGATGTGCCCAAAGGCATGAGCAAGGTAGCTTTTAGGGGATGATGTCCCCTGCATAGGCACCTTCTGCTTCAACCCTCTAAGCTCGGGGATGGATGGCAAGGATATCAAAATAAGAATATGGAAGTGGGGACTTGCTTTGGCATTACAGCTCTGGGCATGGACATCTGCTGGCATCAGCTTTATTTCTGGTTTTCTACAGCTGTGGCACTGTCCTTGGCCCTGAAAGAGGCCGTAGGAATTTTTTTGGTGGGCTGAGAAATGTACTTTAAAAAGCCTGTGGTGGTGCCCCTGACAATGACCACATGGTGAATAACCCATCTGGGGGAAACACAAGTCACTCACTGTTGTCACTAAAGCCACCTGCCAGTCTTGAAGCTGCCACTCACATCGGATGGGAGGGGACATAACAGCTATTAGCATGATCTCCATGGCTTCAGCCACCTTTGGGAATAATTGTGCGTGTTAGAAAGTAGGGAATTAAGAAGGAGCCCACAGGGTAAAACCCCTCAGTCCTACAGCCTTGGCAGTCCCACCATGTCAAAAGAATCCTGTGAAGCTGTGGTGCCTCCATAGGAGCCTGAGCCCTGTGCCTGATCTGGAAGATATAAGCACTTGGCAGCAGGGAGGGACAGGGAGAAAAGTGTGCCTAGAAAGCAGGTATCTAGGTACACTGTGTATCTACGAAGCTTGGAAAGAGTCAGTCCTTGGGAGAGTAGACTCTTACCCTGCTGTGCTAGTGGAAGATCTTCAGCTATCTCGAAACCAAGCTGCTTGGTTAGGTACCTGGCTGTAAATTCAGGTATCTAACAAAAAGATGAACTCTTAAGTCTGTTTTTGATTAACAACTTCATAGCTCCACTGGCTGTTTGCCCCAGCAGCTGGCTTCAGTTAGGAATGAGCCTGTCATTTACACATAACTACAGACTTTTACACCTCAGCTGCAGTGACCCTCTTGGGTTTACCTTCATTACATCTTTGCCTCAGCCTGGCCTCAGACTTTTGCCCAAGTTCTCAAACCAGATACACCATTAACCCAAGTCCATGAAAGTTAGGAAATTTTTCAGGTAACCAAGGGTGAGAAGATGGCAGCTCTCCTGTGACAGGGTTTGGGCACCCTGAGTCTGACATTGAAAATGCCATTGCAAGGCTGAACCTAACCCTCAGGCACTACTGAAAGATGTGCCCTGACAGTGCTTCAGGGCAGGGCCAAATCACAATGTTCTGGGCTAACATGCTCAGCTTTGCCCTGAGATAGGTCTGATATCAATGTGGCCAATATCTACTTTGGCCAAAGATGAAAATAGCAGAAATCCTACTTGAGAAGGTATGTGTGAGGGAAAAATGGGCTGCAGTATGTACTCACAGTGTTTATGGTTATTATTGCACAGTAATAAGGAAAGCAAGAACATATTTTCAGGCCAGTGGAGATGGCTGCAGATACCTACCCCAGTGCTGCCCATGATGAGGAAAAGCATGATGTGGAACCTCCCAAACCCAATGGTTTCCACAGCTTCTTCCACTGTAAATGTCTTCTGCCCTGAACACCAAAGGGAAATAAAGAGGCAAAAACTGTCAGCAGTGAAATTGTACCTCCTCTTCTTGAAATGTCAGCCTTTTCCATGCTAACTATGGGACTGCACCCGGAAAAAGGCTGGAAATATCTACCAGTTTTGTGTCCACTGGGCATCTGGTGGCAAGGGTTGCTGAAACAGCAGCCACTGGGAATGGAGGAAGGACAGCCTTATCCTGAGTTACCCCAGCCGCTTCAGAAACCTTTGGCTTGGACTGCATCTGGACAATGGTCCACTGCCTGCCCCTGCCCAAACTGCTGTGAGGCTCAGTCCCTCTGCACTGCTGAGATACAGGCCTGCTCCCAGCACTGGTGGTGTGAGATGGGGGCTGTCCCAGCCCCAAGTCCTGCAAGATGAGTACAGTTTTGAGCTCTGGGTTCAGTTTCATCTCTTAAGCCTTTATTCCTGACTTCCCCCCATCCCACCTCATTTAAGGGACAAACAAAACATCTCAAGATCAGAGCTGGGGCAGCTTTCTAAACAGAATTGGCAGAAAGATTTCACTACATGAATACTTTCAAACTCTTACTTAGGTACAGTCAGAGCTGCATAAAATTTTCTGTCAGGCCATATATCTCCAGCTAAGTCACCTCAAGCCCATCAGCACTACCTCTGAAATGAAACACAACTTACTGCAGAGTTTCAGAAGAAATTATCTTTTTTTTTTTTTGCAAATGGAAGCCATTTTAAATGCTTTTCAACATTTTTTTTCACTTTAAAATAATATTGAAATAGAATAATAATTTAAAAAATCACCCAAAAATTAATCCTCAATTTACCAATATAATGTTTACACAAAGCAGAGGCTTGAGAAAATCCAAATCAGTTCTTCCCACTGCCATAGGTAGCTGTGACAGGAGAGGAGTGGTATGGTGGTGCTGCTTGTGGCTCCCTTTACAGAGGATTCAGGTAGCTGCAGTCACAGGACTGAGGACCCTCTTTCTGTCCCACCTAAATGAGGACACAGACTTTTAGTCCTGCCAATACAAACCCACCTTTTGGTGATTCTTTTCTCTCCATATGGATTTCCTCCAAGCCAATAGCATTTTCTGCCTCGTTTGTTGCAGTGGCCATCTCAGCTCCTGCTGGGATCTACCGTCACCGTCAGACAAGGGTAGGATTTAACTGTGAAACCTCTGGACAGTCGTAAAGTCATATGAACAATAAGACAGCAAGGCAGTTTCTTGTGCTGGAGTGCAAACATTCAGATATTATCAAACATAGTTTGTTTCCTGCAGCTACTCGGACATATCTCTTCCCAATGGGGTTTTGGTGAAAAATACGTTAGTTGAACTGACAGGGATCACTCATCACATCACACTGGCTGTTTTTACGGAAAGTTCAGGGACTGCATTAGGGAAGACTGGAGACCTGCTAACACCAGAGAGCATGTGATGACTTTTCCAGCCCAGAGGTCAATGAAATGCAGAGCCGGTGTGAAAGATGCTGCATCTTCATGAGCCAAGACATGACACAACTAGTAGCACTTTGCCTCTGTTGGAGGCTCCCCATGGGAGCTGGGGTTGAGTGGGCAGTAGAGGTGCTGCATTCTATAATTTCTCAGCCATTTGGAAGCCCTGACTGGGGCAGAGCCAGGTGACCCAGCCAGCTCCCTAACCCTGCTGCTTGGGAATGGCATGGAACTCCTCCTCAGCCACCTGCACCTTGCCAGCACACAACTTCCTGCTGCAAACCTGATCCTATCCCTCACCTCCTGCCACGCTAATTGCCATCCTCTCAGGGTATCAAGAAACACAACAATGTATTCTGGATTGCAACAGGAGGAAGCTGGCTTCTTCTGCCAGTGTTTCTGGTTTCTAGGGCTAGATCCCTTGGCCTCTTCACCGTTGTTTTTCCTCATCAAAAAAGCTCATTTTAATTCCAGGACAGGGATTAAGCACACCACTTGCTTTAACCCACAAGCTTTCCTGATGAGCGCATGCTCAGACATTGAGTGTGGTGAAGGGGGGGAACTCAACACATCTTCAATTTGATGACACTCTGTCCTTTGATTACCTCCCTTCAGGATTGGTGGGCTTGGCCCAGGCAGCATTCATGGCCAAACAGCAGAGACTGGGGAGGCTGCAGCAGTGGGAAACTGCAGCGAGTTAAAGACCAAGAGCATCTAAGGAAAGATACAAACTCCCAGCTGAGGCAGAGGGCAGCACAAACATGGAAAGCGTGCAGTTACAGCACTCACAGGCTGAATACCTTAAAAGCATTATACCTAGGTACAGTCATAAGGAGGTCATTAAGGGCTAATGACAGATAAGTCAGGTGAGTCACATACACTGACCTTGCTGTTATAGATCATTACAGTCCAGCATGCAAGAGGATGTGTAGGATATTGCTTACATCTGTCTCACAGTGCCCTCAGAGGCAGCAATCAGCAGCACACAGTGCCACCAGCTGACCATGATGGCCAACAGCTAAGGACCATTTCCAGGTGCAATCAGCTCAACAGAGACCAAACAAGGTGCTTGGAAGAGACCAGAAGAGGTAAATATTTACTACATGGCTGAATTGCAATAACCAAATCTGGGCACCTGCTTTTTTCCTTTATGACTAGGGACCTGCAAACACATTCTGTCCTAAGCTGCCACATCAATGTGTCTGGTTAAACAGACACTCTCCTCCAAAAGCCTGTGTCAGGCACTGCCCAGGGTACTGGCAGGACAAGGATCAAGCCCTGGGTCCTTGCCCACCCATCCTGATGCTGGAATATTCTGTTAATTTTTGCTGAAGGACACTGGAGCATTTCACAGGCACGTACACATGCTGGGCCACACACCCTCCTTCTGAGAAGTGCCACAACTTTTCCAGAAAAGTGGAAGGAACCCCAGTCCCATGGTGCTGCCATGCAGAAGTGCCAGCAAGGTTCAGGTGCTCAAGCAGAAGACTGAAGTGCCACCTCCAACACCCCACAGTAGCCAGACACCCTCAGAGGTATCAGGGTGTTGGGTAGCACCTAATGGGAGAACCACACTTCTCTCAAATAGCAGGAGGTAAGCAGGTGGGATACATTCTCTAGCATCTCAGATAACACCAGAAATCTTTGCAGGCACAGTAAACCTCCTAGCTGTTCCTACTCAAACCCAAGCCCAGTTTCCCTTGATGGAACAGTTATAGCGTCTATCATGCTGTCTTCAGGGAGTCACAAATTTCTCACTATTTGTAAATCCCACTGAAAATACTAAATGCCAGTTACATGAGCCAAGAGAACAGCAGTGACAAAGCTGCTGCTGGCAGGGAAAATAACAATCCTCCATCTGAAGGGAGCAACCAAGAGTGCAGTGAAACTGCTGCTGGGATCCATTGGAATGATGCTGTGAGGCACGAAGGGCACACAAAATACAATGCTGCCTGTGAAACCATCTGGGAACTTTGTCAGTAAAGTCAGAGACCTTCTGCTTATGGGAACTCTCCCCCAGGTGAGAGTGGAGGTATTTGATCATATGAATGATTCAGATACCACCAGTATTAGACAAGGTTTGATTTGACATTTATTTATTTATTTAGTGAAGCTTTCTTACCTCTGCAGTGTCCCAGGCATGGAGGAGCAGACCTTTCCTCTTTTATGGCTGTTTCTCTGCTGCTATTTACTTTTTACAGCATTGGCAGTGCTGTGGGTTTGGGATCCAGCTCCTGGGAGTCAGATTTCCTCCTCTGCCTGCCTCCACCCCCAGAAGTAGGTGCTGCAGGCAGGTTGCCCAAGAGCTGATCTGTGTTTGTTCTATGGCATCTACAGGTCCTCCACAGGTGCTGCCCACCACAGGTGTTGGTACCTGCCCATCCCTTTTAAGGACAACCCCAAGAAAACAGAGGGAGAACACTGAGGAGACATCCCTATTGCAACACCAGCTAGATTTAAGCTTATGGGTTTCAGAGGCAGGCCCTCCAGCATCAGTTTCCATGTAAGGCACCTTTACCATCTCCTGCAAAGCCTCGAGCAGTGCCTGGGCACTGCAACCACCAGCCTTCCTCAGGCCAGATGAAGCCAACTCAGGTGCCAGCACTATGCAAAAAATAAGGTCAGTTCATCTGCTTCCCCCTACTAAATTTTTGGACCAAGCAGCAAAATACAGGGAGTTTTCATGGCTTGAGCTGCCACGGTGATCCCAGTCTTGCTGTGCAGCAAATGTCAATGCTGTGATAGCTATCTGCTCCCGACTAGGAATGTATGTGTCTACCTTTACCACTCAGTGTTGGCATTGGTATAAGCCAGCAGATATTGGGTTGCTTTTTTGTCTTTGTCTCTTATGAGGGTTCCCAAAATCCTTGTTTTCAAATACATACACTGAGCTGACAGCAATGTTGTAAGAGTTTCCTCAAAGTATGTAACTCCCACATCGAATCTTACACTTCCAAGCATCTGGAAGACATTTGCTACCAGCCAACATATGCTATTTCACAGCCTTATTTTACATCTTAATAATATCTAATATTTAGCTGTTCTTGGCATCTGCTGAATGAGATGCATGATACAGGTTGCCAGATTCATACCATTTTGTTTTCATTGCAAAATCTGAGACAGTGTGCAGGCAATCACAGGAAGGCACAGATGTTTCAGCATGCCAGCTTTCCAGCACAGAAGGGGGGAAATGACCAAAACACCAGTGAAACTCTAAGCTGTGAAGGTCTGCTTTCAGGCCCAGGTGTTTTGGATTGCACAAAGGGATACTATAACATTTTTTCAATGACTTCATGATATTTTAATTATTTGTCATGGAAAGACGAAGGCTGGTCAGATTAAAGCACAAATGAAGATGTCGACATGCATGAAAGGTCCAGAAGAAACAAAAGAATGAGAATAAGAAGAAAGGTCTCCATACTGGTCAAAGACATGATGGAGGGCCATCATATGGGTAAACAGTGAGAAAAATATTGTTTGCTGCAGAAGCCAGAGGCTGGACTCCAAGAAACTCGTGACTCCTAGAGTTTATGAAAGCTCAGTCTAAAAGCCATTCATCATCACCAGTCCAGAGGACCTAAGAGACCGGACAAGAACTCACTACCAGGCTTTTTTCATCCTCCACATCACAAAGTTGTCCTGGCAGGAGAGCCCAGATACACATGGCAGTAGCTCTCAGAGAAGGAGTAAAAACCTTGGGAAAGAATGAGTGTGGGTGACTGAAAACAGTTTGTTTGACTTTGCTATCCCTTTCCCTTCCTACATGGTCATTCACTGAGGTTTTTTCAATGTTTCTTTCCTCCAAAATTATGTCACTCATGTCACCAGTTCTCAGAAGCAACTCCTTAACAGTAGGATGAGCTTTGGGATCACGAGCACCCATACCACCCTAGGCACCAATCCTGAGTCTGCCCCAGCAAGGCATGCTGACACCCCGCCTTGGGTCAGGTCACACCTTCTCCACTAATGGGCAAAGTTCAGATAAAGGCACTGGGCTGTGGTACCAAGAAGATCTACTAGTCTGTAACAGTGGTCTCTGCTGGATCTGACCACACACAATGGTCACATTCACAGAAGCAGCTAGAAAACATGGTCCCATTCAGCTTAGCAACCGTACAGGGAAACAGGCAGCCACTGCTCTGCTCTGCTCCAAAATCCCCCTTATCTACTGCAGGAAAACCTTTGAAAAACAAGGCACTCTCTGGGACATCTCTGGGTTTTTAAAGAATTCTTTAAAACCACCCAGATGAAAGCCAGGGCTCTCCTCAAAGTGCATCAGTGCAACCCTGCCTCTCAGCAGTATTTCATCTGAATGCTCCCTGATTATAAGTGGGCTTGGTCCACTTGTACAGTGTGGAAGTGCCGTCACCCTATGACAAATACTTGAGTGAGTCTCAGGCTCTCCTGTGTTATTCAGTTGCACTCAGAAAGAGAGCTGAATAAGAGAGGAATTAAACCCAGTGTTTGAGTTGCTGTTCGGCACAGTGAACAGCAGACCATCTTGTCACCTGCAGTAATCACAGGATAACTTGTTTTTCTTGCTTAAAATGTAAGCCTCAGACAAAAAGCAAAGCACCAAGAAGCTTTAAAAGGAACAGATATTCTGTTTCTGCTAATCACCTTCTCAGTTACATCACAGTCAAATGGAAGGGTGCAATAAAGATGTTTGCAGAGAAAATTCGTCCAGTTTCATAAAGCAGAAAGCAGGTTTTCTCTGTGTTTGGTAATGCATCAAACTACTTCAGCCTTTCGTGCTGCAAGGCTGCTTTTCTCCTGGACAGGAATAAATAAAACAGACTGGAAGGAAGAAACAAGGGTAACAAGCATACACTGAGCAACTGTGACACCATCTGCAGTCAGGTCCATGTGGTGTTTTCTGTAGCATAGATTACCCATGCCCAGAGAACTGGTGATATGAGACCATGCAAGGGTCATAGACACACTCCTGTGCCCACCTTCTTCTCAGCTCCAGCTGCTGCTCCTAACCCAAGCTGTTGTTGAAAAAGGCTCGTGGCTCTGTTGGCAACCAGTGCCTCACATCAATTCAGCTACTTGAGACCACAAGGGCAGAACTGGAACAACTGCTTTCCATGGGGCTATATTTTCTCCCCTATCACTGTAGCTGGAGGTAACTCTCAAGCCTTACATTGTGGGTTCTGCTGGGAACTCTCCCAGGTTGGTTTTTGGTGGAATTGGATATCAAGTGAGGTTTGAAAATAAGGACTTGTTTGGTCACACCCCATGGAAGAAAGCACTGCCCACTCCAAATCCATTGGTGTGCTCTCTTTTCTTTGCATACTTGATGGTTAAAAAAACTTAGCCTGATTAACACTATTCAGTTTGAAAGATTAGTAATTCATGAATATTTAGGAAAATCATAGTACATCAGTATTTTAAATTCATGTCAACTGTTTTGATTCCACTCTTCTTTCTATTCATTAGGTATTAGCATTTCTACACAATCTGCTTTAACAACCCATCTTGAAAAATATAGCACAGGGGGAGTCATCTTAAATCTCCAGTGAGAAACAAGCCAACAGAGTAAAATGGCTGCAAATGTGGAGACTAGTGCACTCTTTTGTTTACACAGCTCTAAACTAACACTTTTGTTAAGTGATGATGTGTGCAAACTTCTATAATTCAATGCTGTCAAGCCCTGGAGAAAATCAGCTAAAAAGAGGGTTATTCTAGTAAAACATGTAGAAAACTGCATGCTTGCAATATAATCTGTCTTTGAGATGGTTTGCATTCTGTGCTAAATGAAGGCCTGCAATCTTGTAAGGGTCTTAATCATGTCATATGATCAACCACAGCTTGAAACAGCCGCCAAAACATATTTTCCTTGAAAAGAATCATACCACAAAGGCAAGGCAGTAAATGGAGCAAAATGCACGTTAATTGATTATTAGTAACGGCTTTAATGCAAAAGCTGCATCTCCACTTTTCACCCAAGCAGTAAGCAGCTGACTCATCAAATGCTGAGGGCCAGATACTTGGCAAAGACATCAGTGGAGACACTCAGCCAAGGGTCCAGCCAGCCCAGCCAAGACAGTTCAGCTCTCAGCTGATACAGCAATATATAGGAATGTAGCTATTACATTTTCATGTGCAGCTGCTCTTCTTTCAAGGGCCACGTCCCATCCTCTTTCACCCCATATACCCTATTCTGTGGGTGAGTGATCACAAGAAAACAGAGCCTGGTCTGAGGAGCAAAGCAGCAATGCATTGGCTTCACTCTTCTGCAGTGCCATTGATATTGTGCTTGAAGGAGAACGGCGAAAATTTGTACCCAGCTCCCACGTAGAACTTGTTCTGGAACTCCACCCTGGGGGAGGAGCAGAGGGAGGCATCAGTGGTGCTCACAGGCAGGATCTACTGCCAGCCAAGAGGCTGAAACACAGCACCCATGGGAGAAGGGAGGCTTCTGAGCTGGGAATGTAGGCTCTTTCTGGACACAGAAAGACACAGGCACAGGCAGAGACACAGGCAGTCCAGGGAGCAACCTGGCACACTGCAGCTTTGACTGTCTGTCAGCCAGTCTGGAAATGCTCGTTGTGAGGCCACTCAGCAGAACCTTGCCTGCCAGGTAACCTGCTTCCAGCAGCTCTGAGAGCTGGGATAACCACCTGCTGGTTTAACACTCTGGTGGGAGACACACATCTCCCCTGTCCTGCACAATGACAAGCACCTGCACCATGGTTTTCCTTGTCAGTGTTTGTGGTGGGATATTACGTGACGAAAAAGACCACAGCTTGGGTGCTCAGGCAGGAAGACCAGTGACAGTGGTGGTAAAGGGTGCTTTGCCACCTTGTTCTCGCATACTAGCCCAGCAGGGTGTCTGCACTGCTATCCTTGCCTGCACTGACATCCAGTTAAGGCAGACATGACCTGACTTGAAACTGGTTTGCCACAAAGCCAAACCTGGATCTCAGCTTGGGCAGATGGCACAAGCACTGACCCAGGTTTCCATCAGGTTTTGCACCCCCGACTGAACCCTTGCTGCCCTAGGCAGTCCCCAGCTGTCCTCTTTGATGGCAGCCTCAGGTGGGATACACAGCCAGTGATGTGGCTGTGGTGCCTTCGGGCTTTGTCACACAGGTCAAAGTGGCCTCGGTGGCTCTGCATGTTTGCCAGGACAGAACTTCAGGTTGCCACTTGTCTCATGCTTACAACCACCACAGGCACAGGAAGACAAGCTGGTTGTTCCGGGGAGCAGCTCAGAGCAGGATGCTCTGACCTCCCTTTGAACCAGTCTCCCTCACTTCCACTGCCAAAAAGCAACTGATGTTCTAATGCATAGGTACTAGTACATCACATTAACACTGGCTGATGCGCCACCTGTGTCCAAAGCCCAATCCTTTCCAAAGACTGCTCCAAGTAAAGCTCTGGAAGACCACACCACCTACCAGTGCAGGCGCAGGGCGTGCAGAAAGGCTGAGAGCCCCTCCATGACCAGCAGGATGGCGACTGTCAGCACTGCAAACGCTGCAAAGATAATGAAGATGATGATGAGGCCTGCCCAGCCGCCGCTGCTGAACCCGTTGTGCATCACCATGGTCCAAAGGACTTCTGACAGTTCTGAAGAAGCAAATAAAGGGAAAACAGTGCTGGGCAACAGCTATGGACAGACAAACCATGCAGTCTGTCAGCTCACCCATTTTTCCCAATTAGACGAATTGGTTAGGATAAAATGCACATGACAGGAATCATATATGGCCACCCTGCCTCTCCATGATGACCAGGGAAGGAAAGTGGATGCAAGTTATTTTCCATTGCTCCTCTTCACTCTGCCAGAAGCTGATGGTGCTGTTTGGATTTGACTTTGCATCACAAGCCCTGGAAGCACACTACCAAGACTGCTGTTAGCCTGTCAGGATACAATCAGTTTAATTTGCACTTCCTTAACATGGCAGGTAGGCAGTGTATGCAGCCTTTTAGGACTGCCTGCTGCCAAATCCCAGTGAACATGATCGATTGACAGAGTCAATACATGTGTAGATTAGGATACAAGTTGTACTGATTGAAGCTAGCTAAGACTCACAGGAGACATGTAATTCCCATTTGTTCTCTAAACCACTTCTCTTAGGGTGTCATGGAGAAGCTGTGGTGGGGAAAAAAAAGAAGACAGCTGGCTGGTCCCACCCAAGGCAGAATGTATTAGTGTTTAGGTTTCTTGCATGCTCTTAGAGTTGTTTGGTTTTTTTTCCTGCGCAGGTTTATATCAACATTCACAGCACTGTGATGTGTACTCTCAGCTAAATAACATATTCCTAACTTATCCACCCCAATCACACAGGATAGATTCAGAACTGAGAAGTTTTCCTCCTGTGATACAGGCAAGGCAAGGATTTAGCCCAGCTCTTCTACATTTGGATGCTCCAGCCACCAGTTCAGCCTTCCAGGGTTCCCTTCCAACCGCTGCCCTCAGGAAAAAAAAATCTTGTCAAAGTCTTTTGTAATGCTGCAAAGGAATATGGTGGTTCCCCATGCAGAATACACAGGACTGCTTTTCAGGTGGTTTATTTTATTTAATTTAGATATCTCTGTCCTCCAAGTAAAGCTAATGTGTATCAGCTTCCACTAAACTCCTACTAAGCTCATTTCTGAGCTCACCCTAGTCAATCCATGGCACACCACAACACAAGCCCTCTCCTTTTTTGTTTTCATTTTTTTGTGTGCTCAATTCTTTAGAGCAGGTGCAACTCCTAGCCAGAGGCAGTACAGCAATATTAATAAAAAACATTTCAGAAAAATTAGAGACATTGAAAATCTGAGGTTCCAGCCTGAGGCAGTTTTTAGTATTTGAGCATTCATTTTTATCATAAACATGACAAAAGACATTGAAATGCTATACATTTTTCATGTAACGTAAGGTTCCAATGAATGTTGCTAGGAAAAATCCCAGTGAAAATGACAAATTCCATAAGCTCTTGAAGTAGACTTTTTCTTTCTAGTTTGCTGAACAAAATCAAAATAACTGTTTCAAGTAATTTTCACATTTGTCTGCATGCCCTAAGGTTATAGCAAGTGCCTCTTGGGAAAAGAAGCTATGGCTCCTATACTGCCTTTACCTCCATGGACTAGAATACCCATTTGGACTGCACTACCCACTGTGCCATACACCATGAGGACTATTCCAGAGGGGTGGCTACAGAGCAGTGTGGGAAACAGGTATCAGGCAGTAAATGCAGTCAGGAGCTGCCTTATATGTAGCTGCCAGGGATCATCACTGAAAATAGAGATGGCCACCGTGAAACACTTGGATTCATCAAACCTGAAGCAAAACATCTTGAGATACAACTGTCTGCAAGGAGAACTTGGATTTCTTGAGCAAGTTTGCAGGAATAATCAAACAGCAGCAGAAGCAGTGATCATCGTGGAGTTACTGGTGAGAAAACTAACAGGTAGATAATCACTCACGTGCATGGGCCAAGCTCAGCGCCCAGAGCCGCAGGTAGGATGCTGTGTTGGAGATGCAGCCAAGGCAGTATTCAATGGTGTGGATAGCTTGGTGGACAAATATGTCTCCAAAATTAAACTGGAACAACATAAAACCAATCACATTTTATTAGTTCTTAGTTCAGGGCTTCCTGGCTAACAGAGCAGCACTCCACCAAAGGCTCTTCATACTCCTTTCTTTCCCTTGCTGTGTCCTGAGCAACACAAAGATATTTCCCACATAAAGAGACTGTGCTGAAAAGTGTCATTTCTGTATGATCTTCCCATACAATCTCCCTGGAGAAATACAATTCCAGTGAAAACAGCTCATATTCCACTCTTACAATTTCAAATCTTTAAATGTCAGTCCAATTGCTGACAATCTTTGTATTTCTGATAGAGCCATAAATTCTTACATAATGTAGTGGCTTTCAGACTATCTGCCTATGGGCATACACATTTTGGGAAATATCACTGAATAAGTGTATCTTATAACAATGAATAAGCAAATCTGTGAAGATTTCCTGTCACTGGGAACAGCCAGCAATATCCACACTTGATATTGTTGATAATCCCAACTGCTACCAACACTCTGTCACTTTTTCCTGGCTTGCTGCCTACTGCAGGAGCTCTTGACAATATCTGCCTAAGGAAGACTTTTCTCCCTAGTCAACAATTCTGCCTTCCAACTTTTAAATTCTCCTTTGCCAAAAAAAGGGAGGAAAACTCGCTGACTCCTGGGAAAGGGTTGACCTTCTCTGGATGCAATGTGGAAGTGAAACAAACACCCCTGGGGAAAAAAAAACTTGAGGTTTGTAAGAATACCTGCCACCACCAGGCAAAACCAGAGGAAAAATTTAGAGGTATTAATTCAATGAATATTTAAACCTTATTCTGTTGGGAAACACAAAGTATTGCAACAGTGTGTGTTGGTATCTTGTTAAACAGAAGGGCTGGCAACTCTGAAAAAGTCTTATGCTTGACTTTGTGTCATCTACTATTGTGTCTGTCTGGATAATTTTCTGCACAGATTTTCTTACCTCTTCATCATCACCCTCATGTCCTTCATGGCCACCACTGTGGTCTCCCTGGGAAACTTTCTTGGAATGATTGGTCTCTGAGAGATCTACTTCATTTTCACCTCCAGCATTTCCTGAGATGGCTTGAGAACGGATCTTTCAGAAACAAAATGTAGTAAGTCTTTTGTGTCATGCTACAGGCTGATAGCAAAATGAACAAGTCCATGGCCAGAACTCCCTCAATAACCTCAGACAGGATTATGTCATTAACATGAAGATAATTTCAACAATAGTCAGTCATCATGGACAACAGAAACTGAATATTCTCATCAAATGGCCAATAATACCTTAATATTTTCCATCCTAGAGCACCTTCCAGTGATTCCAACTATTTTGTAGGTAGTTTCTAGTCTCAAAATTCACTTTTGTCCCCACCATGAGAAGATTCATCGCTTTTGGCAAATGAGAAAATTGAGGCATGTTAAAGCTGATGATCTCAGTAAGATGGGCTCAAATCAATGGAATTAGCATCAAGCGAAAGAGCAACAAAGCCTGAAAGGACCATGTGACTTGATAAAGGTCACACAGTTCCTGGGATACAGACAGAAATACAATCCAAAGCTCTTGTTTAACTTTAAATTGACAAAAACGTCATGGCAACCCATCTTCTCTCTGTAATTATTCCTTACAGAGGTTTTCTAGAGGCCTCAACCACCTTAGGCCTGAACCTCACTCCAGAAATGACAGCACAGCACAGGAATAGCCCTACATCATATGACTATAACAGTCCTCTCATACAGCATAACCAAATATAGGCCCCACGACCTCTCCCAGGTTCTGCCCTGTCACTCTTCATAGTTTCCAGCAGGTTTCATGGGAAAGGTCTCATGACAGCATATTGTTTTCTATTGCAGCAGTAATCACTGTCACACCTGCTTTATCTTTGCTTTACCTGAATGTCAGTGTAGTAAACAGACTTTGTTGCAAACGTATAAATCTGGGGGAATGTAAGATGTGATCAGACAGCTAACATATGAAAATTAGGAACAGAAATAGGGGGGCACAATAGGAGGTGGGGAAAACCTGTCAGATGTTGCTAGCATAAAAGCAGGAGATGGAGTCAGCCATGTCAAGCTTTCATCCAAATCCCAGGAGAATGACAAAATAAGAAATTACAGCACAGAGGCAGGGCTGCAAAGGTCTCCCAGGGACCTGGCTTTCAGTTATAGGTCAGAAGTGCCTGGGTTGGAAAAGGTCAAGCAGCGCAACCAACATTTCTTTCTTCAAATGGAAACATCTGTGCCCCATAAAAGGTACTCCAGGCACTAACTGACTATAAAGAGAAGTAAATCTTGACAGACAAGTAAAGTCCTATTAGTGTAATAAAGGAGAGAATTAATGAACAATTGGGAAACTGCAGCTGCCACAGTTACGTGCTGGAGAGCTGGGCAAACCACAGAGCCCATGGGAAGGAGGGCTCTGCTAATGTGAAGGTAATCACTTAGGGAAGAAAGCGCTGCTAGAAAGCAGGCAACAGCTTTTAAATCAAGCCTGTTCTTCAAGACGTGTTGATCTCTCCAATGTCAGGACTATCAGAGATGCTCCATTTCTACAGAGCAGCTAACTGGTGGTTACTGGTGATTGTGGACTGACAACTGAGGTCTTTCCCCTGCCTTGGCTTTACCAGAACTTCAATCTTTCTAAACCTTCTCTGGTTTTGGATGTGGCATATGAAAGAGCTTCATGTCAGCCTTGTAAGCAAAGCTCATGCTTTCAGGGATATGTTTCCTTCTCTGGAGGTATTCAAAGGCTGTCTGGACACAATCCTGAATAACAAGTTCTAGGGCAGGGAGGAAGGACTGGATGACCTCCAGTGATCCCTTATAAACGTAACCATTCTGTGATACTAGTTTAGATGGCTCAGACATGTCCATATACATGCCCTTGGCATACATGGCATAAAGCACACTGAATTAGTCAGAAAAAGTCTTGAGGTCAGAGAACAGCAGATTTAGATCACTGCAGACAGTTCTTGGGGTTTGCCTCCTCATCTTTGCCTTCACTCTACTGAATCACCCTCGACTGATCCACTTCCCTTACCATGCGCTGTGCTTTCTGGTGGTTGGCTCGGAGAATGAAAGGTTTAATGAGGAGCATCCAGGGANTTCAAATGGAAACATCTGTGCCCCATAAAAGGTACTCCAGGCACTAACTGACTATAAAGAGAAGTAAATCTTGACAGACAAGTAAAGTCCTATTAGTGTAATAAAGGAGAGAATTAATGAACAATTGGGAAACTGCAGCTGCCACAGTTACGTGCTGGAGAGCTGGGCAAACCACAGAGCCCATGGGAAGGAGGGCTCTGCTAATGTGAAGGTAATCACTTAGGGAAGAAAGCGCTGCTAGAAAGCAGGCAACAGCTTTTAAATCAAGCCTGTTCTTCAAGACGTGTTGATCTCTCCAATGTCAGGACTATCAGAGATGCTCCATTTCTACAGAGCAGCTAACTGGTGGTTACTGGTGATTGTGGACTGACAACTGAGGTCTTTCCCCTGCCTTGGCTTTACCAGAACTTCAATCTTTCTAAACCTTCTCTGGTTTTGGATGTGGCATATGAAAGAGCTTCATGTCAGCCTTGTAAGCAAAGCTCATGCTTTCAGGGATATGTTTCCTTCTCTGGAGGTATTCAAAGGCTGTCTGGACACAATCCTGAATAACAAGTTCTAGGGCAGGGAGGAAGGACTGGATGACCTCCAGTGATCCCTTATAAACGTAACCATTCTGTGATACTAGTTTAGATGGCTCAGACATGTCCATATACATGCCCTTGGCATACATGGCATAAAGCACACTGAATTAGTCAGAAAAAGTCTTGAGGTCAGAGAACAGCAGATTTAGATCACTGCAGACAGTTCTTGGGGTTTGCCTCCTCATCTTTGCCTTCACTCTACTGAATCACCCTCGACTGATCCACTTCCCTTACCATGCGCTGTGCTTTCTGGTGGTTGGCTCGGAGAATGAAAGGTTTAATGAGGAGCATCCAGGGAACAGCAATCAGAGCAAATATGACTAAGAAACTCTGCACCTCTTTCTAAAAGACAAAACAACAAGAGCAAAAAGTTACTTTATTTTCTTTAGCCAACTACATTTATGGTTAGAAATCTAAATCTATAAAATAATATTTCTTTTATGTAACAGATAAACTCCCTGTTTGGTTATTCATCCCCTGCTTGTAAGGACATGAAAATAAATGTATACTGCTTAGGGGTCCAGAAAGCACTTCCACCTAAGGAGGGTTGAAGACCTGGAGGTGAATGTTACTGACTTGAATCTGGCTGTCCAGTTTCTCAAGGGAATATCCTAAATCTTGTAGGAGTCAGCCAGTCTGCCTTGCTTTGATCAGTGTAGAAATGCTGCAGTAAGAGCCAGGTCATTCAAGTATTGCTCTAGATTTGCAATTCCAGAAGGGAATTGAATCTCCATAGCTTAGGCTTGGTAACACATTGATCCTACAATAGGTGGTGTTCTTACAGTGCAGTATGGCACCCCTATTGCTGTCCTAACATGACTGTTGGTACTTTAAGAAAAAAACAACAACAGCAAAACAAGCAAAGAAAACTCTTAACTACAACTTCTGCATTTTTAAAAGCTGGCTCAGATCTTAAATCACTTCATACAATACTGCATTCAGACTACCCAGGTGGATGGTATTATTATTGGTGGGGCAGAGGGATAGGAATATGAGAAAAAAAATGTCATCTTGGGACAACTTTAGGTTGTTACAAAGAAAAATGTTCCCCAAGGACTTTTTGAAGGCTGGAAAAACTGTTTTCCCAAACTCTCCCTGAAGCTTTAACACAATCACTTGGAACTGATCAGGGCTTTCTACTAACTCTGTCTCACCAGCAGCCCTAAAACTGAGCTCATGCTGAAGTGTCAGTGTGCAACTGTATAGAGGTAGGTGCACACATACGGCTGGATGCTGCACTTGCTTGCAGAGTCTTCATTGATGTTGCTGATATAAACGTAGTCAAGAAAAAAAAATTCCATGTTCTGACCAAATAAATAGAGGAGATTTAAAGCAAGTTTTTTCTTAGGGGAGATTTTTGTGCCTTTTTATTTTCCCCATTCTTTTCTTTAAAATGAACTCCCTAAAGGAGATATTTCTGAGAAAAAGCTGCCATAAAATCCTCTTGCTACTTCTACTTTTTTTTTTATGTGAAAATTCAAGTTTTTCAAAGAAGAAATAGGAAACTATGAAGGAAGGGAGATGTCTCTAGCATCGTGACCAGACTTCAAGACAGCACATCTGCAATACCTAGCTTTGCATCTCTAATCACCCTTCTCTCCTTTTTTCATCCAAGCTATCTTCAATTGCATCATTATTCTTGTAAGGATGACACTAAGAATGAGGTTTTCTCTGCATCACTGATTGATAGCTTCTCTGTTCTACCTTCTGCAAGGCCAACACAAACACCAGAAGAATAAACTTCGCTTCTGTGACTGGCACTTGTGATTGAGCTTCTGAGCCTGTTGCCCATATCCTTATGCCCACTCTCCACAACCCCCACTGCAAATACAAAACCATCTGCAGTGGACTCAAGCTGTTTGATCCATACCTGATGCAGATACAACGGAGCATTTGAGGTGTCACTATAATTGAACAGAAACATGTTGATGAAGTGGATGAGGATGCTCGGTGCACTCTGGGATGAGTGGACATCAAAATGACACCATTTGAAAATAATCATGAAGACCAGGTAGCCAAAAAGAGAGATAATAAAAATCATCTCTGGGATGAACTGAAGGATAATATTTATATATTTCCTGAAGTAGCTGGAAAGAATCAGGAAAGATAACTACAATTAATACACTAGGTATTAACACAAGTTTGCAGCCAAGTATGGCAGTACTGTACACTACTCACTCTTTGGAAAATAACCTAATAAATACACAACTGTCACTAGCCAAGGAAGAAGTCCATAATTAAAGGCTTTATCAATGAAAGCCATTGTTTAAATAAAAAAGCTTTGTCGTACTGATTCTCTTCAGATTTTTGTATTTGAACTATCAGTATCTCAGCACCTCAAAAGATTACTATATTGAAATAAAAGCCAATTTTCCAAAAATGGCTAATTTACAAAGTTAAGCATTATGCTGTGAGGAAGGTCAGCAGCAGGTGTAGTATCAGTTATGTAGCTGCAGTCCTCTCTGTCATCTGCAAACACATTCTGTCCTTGAAGGTCACCACCTCACTTCAGCTTTGGAGAGTCTCTCAAGACATCCGCTCTATCATCATTTTTTTTATTTTTTGTTGCAAAATATAGAGGCAGAGATACAGACATGCACAGCCACAGATCCTGGCCAAAAGGCCCACTAAGCCAGGTGAAACACATGCACACACACTGAGCAAGATTTCAGTGTGTTATGGTTTAGACCAGGAAAACTTGTCTTTTGAGAGAAAAATTGTCTGTAGTGGGAGGTGTTATGTACTTTCAATTTAATGAACTTCAGTATTTCTGAAGAATCAATAATATAAGAAAGTTAAAAAGAGAGTTTATCCAAGAAAATATCTGCAGTGTAATGGCTGTGCTTCAGACTTAGCACTGTACACCAGCCATGGTGTGAGTCAGTCAGTGCGTGGGGCAGCTCAAGTCATTGGTCCAGGATCTGAGGCTTTCTTTGAAGGAAGGACACTAGTTTAGTGATGAGGACTTGTGTGCTGCAGCAACAGGCTTGGAGAAACGAACTTACATGTGGTTGAACAGGCTGAGTACCACCCCAAAAATCATGTGCACAATCCCTATGACAACCGACATCTTCATTTTGTAGGAATTCAGGAAAGTCAGCTTGTTTGATGCAACATTCCAGATCTTTGGGGAAAGAAGAAGAGAAAGAGAGAGGAGAACAAGATTTTCAGGTTTTCAATCAGTAACAGACTTTTGGAAATTGTTGCTTTGACACTATCAATTTACTCCTACCAGTTCTAGAAAGAAGATAGTAAGAAATGGAAATCTAGATGTTCCTTATAATACTTTTGACTCTGCCAAGCTTTTCATCCAAAAGGTATAAAGCATTAGCCTTGTTTAATAGAGAAAATTACAGCAATTTAAAATGATTCTATGACTTTGCTTTAGTCCTCCAAAAACTAATCCAAAGGCCGGTAATGGAACCTTTCTGTGTCATTCCTTGTCTTTAGGCTGAGTCACCTTCTTTAGCAAAGGTGGAAAAGCATGAGAAAATCCCTCCTGCTGCTAGAGAAATTTGTTCCACCTTCACCAGAGAAGTAATGAGAGCAAACCATTTTCAAACTCCTTGTTTGAGAAAAAAAAAAAAAGAAAAAGGAGCTCTTTCCAACTCTTTGGCCATGGAGATCAGCTTATCATCTGCCTCTCTGCAGTAGCTTTTCAGTTATTTAGGAAAGTAACCATGCTTTACTTCTTCTCGGTCGTGCCCTTTTCATGCTACAGAGCCTCAGAGTTGCTTCTCCTATCTTCTAAAATTTTCTAGACCCCAAAGTCTTCTGTCCTCAGAGACAGTAAGTAGATACCACTTTTCACACATTAAGTATAGCACCTGAACAGAAGGGAGGAAGACAGGATTATCTGGAAGGTGAAACATTAGCTTATGTGCCTTTGCCTCTTCTCTGGCTACAAAAGAGACTGCCTAGCTTCTTCATCACAGGCTGAATCTTTTTTTTCCCCAAGATACACCTCAGTCATCCATAAGGATTTGCAAAATGCAAAGAGCTGTTCATCCTTCTGGGCAGATGACATGGGTAATTTCAACAGAGAGGTTCACATGGGGGCTGATGTTTCCAGTCCACCCCTTCCCTGCCAGCATTTGTTCAGCCATTCTTCCCTCTCAGCCAGGGGTCCCAGCCTTCTGAGCAGAGAGAAACCAAGCTGAAATACGTAGTCTAGGTTAACCTAAATTAGGGATGTGTCAGGGCAACATACAGAAAACTCAGCTTCTTCTGGCGTGGCTTCCTGAGCTGGACTGCCTACATCCTGGGCAGAGCTTTAGAGCTGAGTTTATAAAAAACTTACAAGGTCACTGTCTCTGAAAGCCAGGAGAAGCCAGTGTTTCTTTGTGTGACCAAATGAAATGAGAGCAGGTTCAGTAGGGAACAGAGGTTAATTGGCTAATATGAAGTTTGAAAGAGGAAGGCATGACATTAACAACCATATTTCAATACATGATAAACACAAAACCACAATAAAAAGGGAAATAGGACACAGAGAAAATGTGGCTAAGTTAACTAATGCTGGCATTTACTCCACACTTCATATAATAAATAGACTAAATTAAAATTGGGGGTTTGCCTTCAAAGTGGTGAGGTATCTCTGGAATGAGTTAAGTAATTGAGTAAGGGAACTGAGTCCAGCAGACTGGTGATGGAGTGGAGACTGGAGCACAAGACCACCCTCCAGCAAAATTGAGGTTCCTTCCTCCTTACCATTTTGCTGCTGCCTGTGCAAAACCGTCAGCAATTTATATCCTTAATTGCTAAAGAAAAGCATCAGAAGGACTGACAAATGGGAAGAGGGTGGTGGTTAATGAAGTTGTATTGAATAGTGTGGGACCTGAACATGATGTAAATAGTATGGAATAAGGGGCGAAATGTGCTTAGTTTTAACGGGGTAGAGTCAATTTTCTTCACCGTAATGAGTCTGTGTTTTGGATTTGTGTTGAACACAGGCCTAATAATATAGATGTTTGTGTTATTGCTAAGCAGGGCTTATACAGAGTCATGGCCTTTTCTGCTTTTTGCACTGCTATGCTGGCGAGCAAATAGAGGGTGCATGGGAGGTTGGGAGGAGACACAGCTGAGACAGGTGACCCAAACTGAGCAAAGGGATATTCCATACCATACAACATCATCCTCAGTATAAAAAGCTGAGGGGAAGAAGGAGGAAGGGGGGGTTCGTTTTGGATGATGGTATTTGTTTTCCCAAGTAACTGTGATGCATGATGGGTCCCTGCTCTCCTGGAGGTGGATGAACACCACCCTACCCATGGGAAGCAATGAATTAATTCCTTGTTTTGCTTTGCTTGTTGTGCGTGGCTTTTGCTTTCCCTATTAAACTGTCTTTGGCTCAACCCATGAGTTTTCAAGCTTTTACCTTCCCAGTTCTCTCCCCAGTCTCCCCCGTGTGGGAGTGAGTGAGCATCTGTGTGGGGTTTGGGCTGCTGGCTGGGGTTAAATCATGACAGCTATGTAAAGAACAGGCAAAGAGCAAGAAGTGAAAAGAACGGCTTCAGGAGAGAGTGCAGGGAGCTACTGATGCACCTGATATGTAGAAACAGGATTGAAATACAAATTATCTTAGGGCAATTTAATTTAATTACCGGATCTATTCCAAATGGATATGGATTTCCAGAGTAGACTCCTGGGATTGCTGGATCCAACTGCAGCACTGTATTCTCTAGAAGCACATCCCTACTACAAGAGAAAAGGGAAATGACCTTTGCAGCTTAATCTCTCCATCTAAGCCTACGGTATATTTATATGAGGTGTGCTGAGGACTATCACATGACATTTGTATCCAACTCCAGCCTTTCTGTGGCCTGTTATCCTGCACTTGTGTGCATGTGTGTGTGTAAATGAGCCCCACACAATGACAATTTCCATCACACTGATAATTCTCTATGCATCAGTCCTGGACACCTGCAGATTTTTATGCATATCAGTGCCTGAACAAACAGGCGTGATCCCAGGGACTCTACATTTCCATTTCAATAGTGAGTTCATCTGTGTGTGTCAGACAAAACCTCTGATTCATTCATGACTGCATCCACAGCAGGGAGTTCTTCACTTCCCCACACAGGCAGTCTTTCTTTCTAAGCCTACGTGCTCCATTTGGTGCGTTTTCGCTTCTTTCCTACATTTAGCTACTTACTTCCAAGTGTTATTTTTAAACATGGGGATGATATGCCAAGAAGAACCAAAGAAGTTGAATGATTTGGAGAAACAGTCGTTGTAGATGAATCCAGTATACATGGAGAATATGCCCATAAGCAGGATCAGGTAGCGCCCGCTGAAAAAGGTATTCCAGATCTGAGGGGGAAAAGGCAGTGCCAGTGACCAAAGTACCCACAGCTCCATCAAACAGTGGGCATCAGCCAACAGGAGACATGATTGTACTAATCCATGTACATAAAATTATTAATGGGAAACTTTGGGTCCTTTAGGTCCATCCAGGTCTCTGTGTATAACTAGGCATAATTACTCTTCAAATCTCTACCTCATGAGTATCTTCAAAGGACCTTTGCTCAGCCTTTGGGAGGCTGGATGTCCCCTTTATCAAATGGGGCTGATGAGCCTTTACCTATGCTTATAGGCTGCACCAGCTCCCTGTACTTACCTCATTAGTGCTTTTCTGGGCCAGAAGGCTCTTCTCATTAATGACCATCCAGAGTGCAAAGCCCAGCATGACAGCACCATGGCCACAGTCCCCAAACATCACCGCAAACAAGAAGGGGAAAGTAATGATAGTGTATGGAGCTGCAAGAAGCAACGGACAAAAAGCTCAGCTCCTTCTAAACAAAAAGGCCTCAGCAGAGAAGCAGTATACCCCATCAGGCCATTCCTTACAGCTACTGCCCTGAAAGGCCTCCTTGATCCCTCCCCTACTCACCAGGCAGTCAGATCTAGTGCAAAACTAGCTTTACCACCAGAAAGACTGTCCAGCTGTATGTCCTGTATCTTCCTTGCAATTTTATCCTTTGTTTCTTGCCTCACCATAATAATCACCATGTGTAGACAACTGCATGCTGTTTTGCAATGGAATAACATACTTGAAGTTTACTGCAATGTTTCTCAGTATGCTCAGACTCAACAACCTGAGTTAATCTGACTCTTCCATGGGCCCCTATTTCTGTTAATTCTCAGTGGTCTCTCTGAGATTCTTTACCATTGTTGCACACTTTTATCAGGTCCTTTTGGCCTCAACACAATGAGCTCAACTTACATTTGTCTCATGAGCTTTGTTCTTTTCCTCAGAGCTGCTGCCTCACCATTTTTTCCCCAACCTGTATTTGTATAATTCATTATTCCCATCACAATCATTCACTGAAGACCAACAGACAAATTCTTTGCCTGAGCAAACACATGCCTATGCACCAAACAGTTCCAATATGGTTCAGATTTCTTAATCAGCAAAGAGTACATATTTAGGATGGTGACAGAGCTCAAAGGCTTAACTTTGGTTCATGGAAGCCAGGTGCAGGCAGCTGAAAGTTTCTCACCTGGGTTCATCTCCCTGTAGTTGCCCACACCATATGCATCCACGATGTTCTGAAATCCAGCTGTGAACTTGTTGGTCCTATTGAAGGTGGGTGGTGCCATCTTAGTGTGTATGGCAGTAAGAATAGGGGCAATTGTAGAGCCACTGCGCTCCTGCAAACCCAGTGACAAGGACAGACACAGTCACAGTGGCTAGGAGAGAAAAACCAGCCTCACAGCACCATGATCTGTGTCCAAGCATGCACAGGCAAGCAACATGAAAGCTGGGCTCAGGAGTTTTATATCTCAACCCTTTTTCTAATATCCAGATTTTTCTATTTTCTGTGCTATTGATTTGTTCAGGGAAAGATGCCAGTACTGCTGGCTCATGGACCAGTCAAAATCCCACTAAGATTTAATGCTGACCTTAAACTCCCTGAGACCAAGTGAACATGCAACAACTTCAATTTAGAAGAGAAAAAAGAGCTCTGAATTATGGTAACAGACAAATCTGAACATATGCCCAACATATAAACAGTTTGGGTGAGAGCTTCCAGGATCCAAATTGTGGGTCTCTTACCATTCCTTGATGGAGAGCTCTTTTTATGCGGTCAGCATCAGCCACTGGGAACCAGATCTCTGCAATGACACACTGCTGGGTGACATCGATGTTACAGCAATTCAGGATGTGGTAGATAGCCTTGATTTTCTTCACTTTGATCCCCCAGGACCACAAGTTGGCTGCTGCCTCATACAGCAGCCGTTGGCGGTGGGACTCAGTTTGTGTTATCACCTGTAAGCACAGAAGAGGCGGCACTTGAGATAGGGAACCAGAAGGGGCATGATCTATTCAGTAGTTAATTGGAGAAGGCAGGTGGAAGAGGGCTACAGAAAGGGAATGATTTGTACGAAAGAGCAGGGTATCGTGGAGGGCAGAGTGTGCACATCTGGACACAGGAGCACTCAACACCAGGTGCACAATGCTGCTTGCTAAGGACTCTCCCTGCATGGACTTGAGTCACTGTAATTGTAGAGACCACTGGGAGGTACTGAGCTGTGGGGTTGGCTCCTTATCCTGTTGCTTACAGACTGGCCATATCTCACCAAACACTCCCACCCTGCCATCTCCTGTAGGCAGCTCTGTGCCACAGACGTGGGGCATATCACACTCATGAGCTAGAGCTACAGCTCATGGCCTGGGACCTCCATGCATCATGTGGCCACCACAGTGCTGCTTTGTAAGTGAATGAAGGAGATAAAGTGCTAGGAAGATAACCCCTGTGGCCTGCATGTGCTGAAGAAGTCTGGCTGCCTGTGATGCTCAGGAGTTCAAGCAGTTTGGAAGCAGACTGGTGAGCAGGTTGGTGGTCACAGGTATCCACAGGGCGTGGCAGCAGGATGCCAGATGGGCCACCTCAGGCAAACAGAGTGTCCATTCCCTCCTGCCTCAGGACTCACTGACTGTCACATGTGACAATACACAGGCAGGAGTCCCTCCAAAATATGTGAAGGCGAGGTACAGTATATGGATTTACAAGCTACTGAGCACCCATAGCAACTGAACTTGTAGTTTTCAGACCCACAGTAAAAGCTGCAATAAAGAGTCTGGGGACTTGTACTTCTATAACAGTAGTCTTGACTTTCCACTGCTAGCGTGACAAGCACCCTAAGATTTCCTCAGTAAAGAAAGCCTAATTTAAATAGAAATCTTTAGAGTCCTCTCCGAGCCTTGCATAGTTGTACTATAGTTGTGACTGAACAACTTTGCAAGCTGCTAAGAGCTAACCATGTTCTAAGAGCCAGACTAAAGCATTTTGGACAACGTGCAATTTAGTTGCAATACCTGTAGCCTGCTGATAATCTTATATTCCACCTGTTAGCCACATGCCATAAGGTCTAAATCTCTGGCCTTTGCATGGCAAACAGCAACAAGTAGTTTTTGAGTCCCTCATGTGGGATGGTCTCCTCCAGCAGCTGCTGGGGGGTGTAAATGGGCAGAACAGAGCACAAGCACTAGCCTTTGCAACTGGTGGGGGCACTGCTCCTGGGCTGGTGGCTTCATCCCCAGCCCCTGGCCAGCTCTGCACAGCCAGCCCAAAACAAGCCTGCGGTCTGGCCATGGCCACAAGGTTTCAGACAGGACAAATATCTGGGCAGGTCCCCCTTGCAGGGTTCAGGCCTCAGTGAAGTTGCTGCCACTTACTGTGTTTAAATCCTCGATCCTTGTGTTGACTCCATCAAGCATTTCTCGGCGCTCGGTGGCAGACTCTGGACAGGGATAGACCGTGGCACGAAATCTAGCCTCAGTAAGAGAGAAGTGAGAAACACCATTTGTTTGACTGGATTTTCTCTCTTTGTACCAGTACTATACTCTTCTTACATACTACACAGTTGTGTCTGGTCCTGCAGAAAGGTCCAAAAAGGTACATTTATCACTTCATGAGAGCAAGGATCCCTTAACCTGTTCTAGTTGAAAAAAAACCCTATCTGTCTTAGGTGATACGTGGTAGCTGATATATTACAGTGGGCAGTATTAACATTTAGGCACCTTCCTTATGCCCACAAGCTGCTTAAACTGCAAAGACTCAACAAAAACCCACCCTGGCTAAGGCAGCCCTGCTAACACGGTAGCCAACAGATGTCCCTCTTGCACTGAGGCTGGAAAAATATCACGTCCCTGTCTCTGCACTACCCTCTCACAGGCACTGGGAGAAGGCATCAGCTGCGCTACTGCTGCACTGCAAGCAAACGCCCTTTGTGCGGGCAGGCTGCGCAAGTAATTAACCCTGTAAAACAAACAAACAAGCAAACAAAAAATACTACTTTCAGGATAAAACAGAAGGAGGATGGCTAGCTCTTGGATTCTGGCCCACGTGTTTCACCAGACAGCTTGGGAACAAGAGAAAGATGTGGGTGAAGGTTTTTGAACACCTGAGAGTGGTATCTGTCAGCTTAGATGTACCAAGCTAATATAAATGCTTTTATAAACTTACCCCCAAGGTTCTATTTGGGAGATTCAGTGTGTTTGTTTAGCATGGTGTAACAAGGACTAATATGGAATTTTAATATGTGAGTGAAGGTCTTAATTCCATGCAGGTATTGTATACTGCTTATCTATAGTATGCAATAGGACCTTCTCTAGTACAGCTGCAAGTCATGCTGGTGTGAAGGTGCTTACACTAGTACAGCACACTGCCGTGTCATGCAGCCACAGTATGATCCCACTACAGCCGATTAGAAATTAGTTGCATGTCTCTCTGAAAAGCGCACAGCGACCTGTCCTGCCTGCAAAACGGGTCCCAGATACACCTCCTGCATGGCAGTAGGCACAAGGAGATCCCCCTGGGATCTCAGAGATCACAGGGTGAGCTGCTGCAGCTCTGCACCTCCAAGTCTGAACTGAGCCGAGGTGCTCCAGTAACTAAACAGCAGAGATCCCTCCTTTTTTTTCCTCCTTAGTTTGTTCAGTGACATCTAGTGCTTGTGCCACCCCTGCCACTTCAATATTGCCCAACAGATCTGCAGGAAGAGATCCTGGCTCCTTACAGAGTGGGGATCTCCTGCCCACCCAAGGCAACGTGTTTCCACCATCCTGTCATGGAGCTACGATGAGTTAGGGTTGCCAAAGGGCTGCCTTTCTGCATGTGAGCTGAATTATAAGGAGATGTACCAGGGTCATAGGGGTCTATCCCTGCTTAAGAGACAAAAATGTGCACGCTCTGTGTACAGATAAGCTTCATATTCTGGCTTTGTCTGAGCACTGGATATTTTACCACCTGCTCTCCAAAATCAGTACCAGCCCACACACAAGTGAGGACAGTTGCAAATTGAGCAAAACATGCTGCAGTTTCCTAGAGATCAGCCCAGAGCTGTGTGTAATGACAGCACGTGCTCCTCAGCTAAACTTCCCTTTCCAGAATTGAATTTCTCCTCACTCAACACCTGATATTCATTTCCAAAGGTTATTCACCCCACCTAATTATTTCCATCTTCTTATTCTTCACAGCTCTTAGTTCATCTTTAATAAGGATTTTTAATCAAACTTGAAAGCTTATTCCTCCATGCTGTACAGTTCCCCCATTCCCAATAACGTTATTGCAGCAGTGCTGCTTTGATCTTTTAACAGCCATTTTGCATACTGAGTATCAGCTTTGCCCTAATGGCACAGACATCTCTGAAAGCTCCGGGAGAATTCAGCAGGGAATCCTTACATTGATAAACCCAGTTTAGTATTCACATTAGCACTGAGGCAGCCGCAAGAAAAGGAGGAAGAGAAAAATTCTTACATTTTCCTCCTCCCTGCTCCCTCTACATCTTTCACTAATAAATTTGTGCACGGACTTAATACTCATGAAATTGGCAGACTAATGTTACCAATTAGAGTCAAGCAGGGACTACAAGCGTAACCCGAGGCATACAGCTCTGCAAACAAATCTTAGCCTGCCTTGCAGGAGACTGGCTTAGACAAGTCCCATGATTTTTGCAGGATATTTACTTGTCATGAATGATGACTTAGTGCTAAGCAGAAATGTCATGCTGGGGCTGGAATGACACTGCCATCTGCATTAGGTATATTAAACCCTGCCTTAAAGATGGACCAGACCAAAATGTCTTGGCCTGGGTTCCAGGAACAACTGATGGCCCACAGAGTACAAAAGGAGAGTCAAGGGATTAGTACATTTAGAAACCTGCCACTCAGCAAAAAAATCCTTATTTGCATATTAGCAAGCAAAAAATTTAAAAGGAAGAAGGAACATAAAGAATGATTTCAAGTGTAGCCTAATTAGCTGGCAACAAACAAAACCCAGTGCAGAATTGCAAAGGGCATCCTATAATTTGTCTTTGATAGATCTGTTTTCCTTCAGTCATAAGATCCTGAGAGAAACCAGTCTAAGTTCCTTTCTATGAACCTATAACCGTATCTGCAACACTAGATCCTAAAACCTGATCATGTCACAACCCCCCTGCAGGGACCTGCTCCCATCTCCAGCACTGCCTGGCCCCTTGCTTCCAGCTGCACTCTGCCGCAGAAGTTTGTGCCTACAGTTTCAATAATTTGGGGATCAATCAATAATGAAAATGCTGACAGGCATTGCATTGCTCTTTCTTTTACTCCCACCCCAGAAAAAAAAAGTCATGGTCTTTTTTACTGCAGGAAATTTAAAATGCTGCAGGAGAAAAAAGTAATCATCCAAAATGAGGCACCTGCAGCACTCTGTGGGCAACCCCAGCCAGCTCTAAATGTATGGCCGGGTGACTTGCAAGGCCATTGACACAGGGGTAAATGCAATGGGAAGCATTCACCACCAGCAACTGCCCATGAATGCAGAAGGGGAGAAGGATACTGAACAGCATCCAAAAAGCAGGTAAAGAAATGGGACATAAGAAGGACATGGGCCTGCTGGAGTGAATGCAGAGGAGGCCCATGAAGATGATCAGAGGGATGGAGCATCTCTCCTATGAGGAAAGGTTGGGAGAATTTAGGTTGTTCAGGTAAGAGAAGAGAAGGCTCTAGGGAGAACTTATCACAGCCTTCCAGTACCTAAAGAGGCCCACAAGAATGTTGGAGAGGGACTTTTTTCAAGGGCATGTAGTGATAGAACAAGGAATAATGGCTTAAAGCTCAAAGAGAACAGGTTTACATTAGACATTAAGAAGAAATTCTTTACTGTGAGGGTGGTGAGGTGCCAGAACAGGTTGCCCAGAGAAGTTGCGGATGGCCTGTCCCTGGAAGCTGAATGGGGCTTTGAGCAACCTGGTTTAATGGAAGGTGCCCCTGCCCATGGCAGGGGAGTTGGAACTAGATGATCTTTAAGGTCCTTTCCAACCCAAACCATTCTATGGTTCTATGATATGCAGGAAATTGTAATCCAGAAAGAGAATGAGACTCACTGAAATCTCAAAAGACCACTGGCAGGAACAGACTGATCCTGCACAGTAGCTATGGCAGAGCTCTCTCAGTTCTGAGGTTCAGGATCAGAAGTCAATGCCTGAGAGCTGGGAGTTCACGACTGCTTCATAGACAGATGCCCATCTCAGGAGTGCTGAACTGCTCCCAGAGTGAGCACTGCCCTCCACTGCCTATACAAGGTATCTTGGAGAGCCCCATTTCTAATGCAAGAATTGATAACAATCTCCAGGGTTCTGTCACTTCATGGGACTGAAGTCAGCCATTCCAGCTGCCTGAAAGATCTACCTGAGTTTCTTCACTGATTAAAGGGTGGATATAAGGGAAGGCCTGCCTTCAATGCAGATGTCAGGGAAGAGCAATTGCTCATCCCCTCCCTGCAACCTTCCACAGCCTGCAGGAGCTTGGCTGGCCCCACTTGGCCCAGGGGCTATACCTGAAATGAGTTTGGTGACAGCAGACAGATCCTCTCATCAAATCTGATTTACACTGCAACAAAGCCCATCGGTCAGCAGGGTTATGAAAGAGTAACAGAATATTCAACCTGAATTATCTTTTCAAGATGCTTAACAGGGTGGAAACAAGTTGCGTTGTATGAAACTTTCATTTCTCTCCTGGGCTCTGTCTCTGATTACACAGATATTACTCAAAGGCCTTGGGAAAGAGTTGAATAAACGATAGCATCATCTTTTTATGAAGATATAAAGGAGGGCTTGGGAGCAAGTTGGGGATTACCATGTTGCCAGTCCCCAAGTTAGGGCCTCTAATTTTCAGAAAAAGGTGCTGCGTATTTCTTAAACAACAGTCCCCTTTTAGATGTCCCAAGTTAAAAACCTAGCAACTGAAGCTCTCAAGAGCTCTAAGTCACTTTGTAAAATTTTAGGATCTCGATTTCCAAGTGCCAGGATGATGGATATCTTTCATGATCAGGGGCAGAAGAGCTGAGAAGCAGAAGGGAGGTTGGTGTCACCTGACAGCTGGAGAGCTGGAGATCTGATCTCTAGTTCCAAGGTAAACACCTCCATGGGAGTCATTGTGGCTTGCTCACAAGCCTGCCTTACCCGTCACAAATCTTCTTGATTTTTTGTTTAAGCTGCTCTCCTTGATAAAAGATAATAAACACATTCTTCTTCACCTCTTCTCTCTGCAACAAATTCAAGCAGAATTTAATGAACCCATAGTCCCGTGCAGAAAAGTTGGCGGGTTTTGTTCTTTTCCCCCGTCCCCAATTTTCCATCAGCAGTGTTTTCCCTTGATGCTGCTTCAGGGACCAGGCATGGGCAGCAGCTCTGGGTGGTGGGGGAAGGAGCAATGTGCAGCAGGATTGTAGGGGACTGAGGCACAGGGCTCACCCCAGAGACACCCAGGGGAATTGACTCTCCATTGCCAGCCCCAGGTGAGGAAAACCACAGTCCATCTCCAGGGTGGTCCCTGTAATACAGCTGCCCTGCTAGGCCCTGCACACATCTTAACCAGGCAGGAGAAAGAAACCACCTCAAGAGTAGTAAAAGGGGAAAGCAGTACCAAAGAAACTTCTCCCATCCTCAAAATTTCCCACTCTTCTTCTGCAGGCTGCCTTTAGACACCCAGCCCTGCGAGGCAGCTGGTGCTGCAGCATGGCCAGGACACCAGTCTGGGTTCTGCAGGTCACAGGCACGAATGCAGGGCAGAGTAAAGCCAGACCAGGTTGGTACCTACTGTCACAGGGTCCTCCATGGGGGTGTCCATTTCAGTGTACCTCAGGTAGATGTTTCCCCTGCAGGCTCGCCACAGTAAGCGCTCAAAGGGTATCATTCTTTCCCTCCTTATTACCCCTGCTGTGAATCTGAGCAGAGTTACAAGGTGAATGAATTTCAAGCCCATCTTAAGCCTTTTAGGACCTTAGTAACACACATGATTTTACTATCTCTTGTTTTCTAGTCTGTGACAGCCAGGGCTCTGCTGCTGTAGGCAGTTTTAGGAAAGACTTACTTCCTAAAGACTGGCTTTTATTGCAATCTACTGACTTTGTCCTGTTTTTCTTTCCTTAAAAAAATAAAAAATACATCTTTCCTAGATAATCAGGTAAAGGCAAAGAGACAATTGTGGCTAGAAATGGAAGAATGGAGAGATGCTTAAGTCACATGAACAGAGAGTGCCTGAATGACAAAGGCAGGAGAGAAATTTTGAAGTGTGTTTTATCTTTACTCTCTCCTGTTTTCCTTTTCCAAGAAAGCATCAGACTGCACCTCTGAAGTGCAGCATGACCTGTTGGTATACACCCACCAAGGCAAGGCCCCTGCAGGCATCATCTCTGCTCATAATGGAGTTGAACAGAACTTCAGAACTACCAGCATGGGCAGATAAAACACCAGCCTGGAAGAACAGCAGTGAGTTTCACCACACCTATCTGATGTAGACACAAAGGAAAACTGTTTGAGTCTATGCTGTCCACCAAACCACCATCAGCAATACACACTGGTGTTTCAACTCCCCTAACTCTCACTCTCAAGTGCATCTTTCTGTTGCTGGCAAAGCCCAGTGCAATCCCATGCCTTTTTATTGTGGTTAGACATCCATCCCTGGGGTATCCAGATGCCTGAGTCCAGAATTTACAAGTGAGATCAGTAAGACAATTTTCAGTCGATATCTACTAAGGGGTCACTGGAACTGGTGGCCTGGAAGTAAAAGTCCATTTGTCCCACTGACCCATAACCTGACCATAGTTTAAATTATAATTTCAGAGGACAGTCATGCTTTCATTTTCCTGAAATAACTACGCTGAAGAGGCTGATGAGCAACCTCTGCTAAGAAACTGAAGAAAACCGTGCCAGTGTCATAATGCAACACAGGTAGGGAGTCTGGCCAAGCTGGGGGCCATCACCAATACACACCCCAGCTTGGCAGCTGCAGCAGCAGGAGTGCTTCTCAGCTCCAGCAGTCCAGATGTGTCCTCACTGAAGAAATCATCTGGCAGATTGGTTTCTGCCTGGAAAACATTAGTTTTTAAAAAACACTCTTCAGCATTGCCAGTTTGAAAACTATATTTACATTTTTCTCCTGACATCTTTTCCCCTAAAGGTATCTTTCCACAGAGATTTAGACCAAAGGAAAAACAATAAAAATAAACTATATCTTAGCAACTGAAAAGCATAAATGGCATTTTCAGAGAGATCTGGGAGCCAAGTTCGTAAAGCCCCATTGACTTACAGAGCAATGCAGGCTCCAAAGTGACTGAGGCACTTTTGAAAATAAATCTTACTGGCTTGTGGCAAAGACCACTGGCTTTTGACTGAAAATTAATAGCAGCAATATACATCAAATGAAGTGTCAGAATTTTTAGGAACCTTCCACATCTCTGTTGGACGAGCAAAGAGACCTCTCACCTCAAAGAAGTCCTGGGTTTTTTTCAGCAGATGTTTGAGCTCTGTCAGCTCAAGGAAGTTCTGCTTCAATGTTTGCTGGTTCTGGTTGGCTTCCAGAAGCTCAGCTTCAAGTTTCTCCAGCACTGTCTGTTTAGGGTACAAGCACATCCAGAAAAACTCTGAAGCAAACCAATGGCTCTTTATCAAGCTGATACCAAATAGCAAACAACAGACTTCTTTTTCAAGAAAGAATGCAGAAATATTCACTGAGCACTATGAGAAACACTTTTTGTTGAAAGATATTCATCAAGGCTAACACATAAGGTTTCCAATGCCAACATTCCTTACTGGGTTTATTGTCCTCTTCTGACACATCTGACCCAAGCCCAGGCAGGTAAGTGGGTGTGTGGTGTAAGTGTCTCAGTCTGTCTTGGTATCTCTGTTGTTTCTCACAGGACATCTCAGACCCCAGGCTGACTGGCTGTCAGTTTACCAGCTACAAAAACAGCCTACAACATTAGCTTAGATTCATCTGCTATAGGCCAAAAATTAGGTGAGGATGTGAGCCCAAGAACACACCAGAAAACTTGCTTGTGAAGCTGAAGGCCTTGGAAAACCTGATTTTAGTTCCTAGTTACCTATCCTGTCAGTAAACTCAACTTCCAGCTGGGCTCAAATAAAGCATCCCTTCCACATTCAAAAGCAAGACACAAATATTTGTGCTGGACCCCAGTATTACCATATCACAACCATACTCCCACCAGGACACAGTCCTGGGAATTATACACAGTGAACCTGGTTCTAACATCAGCTCTCCTGGTAAAACACCCAAACCCTTCTTGTTCTCTCCTCCAGGATGATGGGGGCATTCTGTGAGTGATACTTTTCCATTACCATGTGGGACCAGAGGGATGTTTTACAGGGGATGGTAAAAAGAGTGGGCTCCCAGTAGGACCAGCCTTAACAGCTGAGGCAGCAGCTTGGGGAGCACCTCCTCAGGCAGGGAGAGCTGTGCCAGCCTCAGCTACCAGATCCTTGCTTGCAAGGCAGGGCTCTATTGAGCATATTACACAGACATCCTGGTGCACAGTCCCTTCTCTCCTTTGTCCACTCCAAATTCTGTACCTCCATATCAATCATTTCCCGAGGAAGGGGGGTTTCTGGGTACTTTTCATGTTTAACTATCTCAACATTGTCTTCCATCTCATTTTCCAGAAAACCTGCAAGGAAAGGACATAGAACTCTCAATACAATCATCCCTGCTGCATCATCCTGGTTACCAGCTTGTTGCTCAGCCAGGACCCAGGCATCCCACAGAGGTGTGACAAGAGGCAGTGATATACAAGGCATCATCCCAGTGCATATATACAGCCATCAAGAAATTACACCCAGCAGCCTCCTTTGTCAGTGAAGAGGCTGTTTCTTCTGAAGTCACAGTGCCCACTCCTGTCTGGACAGTCGTCAGCCCCAGCACAAGCAGCATGGCCCCCTTTATTTGGGGCAGTGAGTAAGGCACACAGAGAGCTCAGGTTCCACTCCTTTGCTCCAACAATGGCAAGTGCTATCAGTGTGGCTACAGTGGGCACCAGGATTGTGGTGGGGAGAGTGCAGAGTTCCCAGGACACGTGTTCATAGGACAACAGGTACCACGAGCTCCACTGCTGGGGTTTTAAGGACTTATCCCCATGCTGGAGCCCTTGGCTGCAAGAAGTGTGTGTGCCAACAGCTGGTGCACTGGTGTGAGAGTCAGATTATTTGGATTAGCCTCCTGCCCAGCCCCAGATTTATCTTGTGATTTTTTTTAAAAGCTAATTAACCTCCTTTCAGTTTAGTTAACCATTTTTAAAACAGGGGCAACAATTTATTGCCCATATGGGGTGAAGTGGTAATTAGCTGACACATGGAAAACATTTCCAGGGGCTCAGATGAAAACATCACCATTTTGCCACTAATTCTGCTCCCCAGTGTGAGAGCACTTAAAGAAATAAATCCCACACCACCAGTTGGCAGGAAGCCGACTGCATTTGACAAGCATTTACTTACGCAGGATCCTCTCCAAGGATTCACACCTTCTCACTTCATTCACAAACTTTCTCTGGAAGCTGTTGACATTCACATTCAGCTAAAAACAGGAGGGAAAACAAGCCTGGGGCTGAAGGCTGCACATTTTTAACATCAGCAGAAAATGAATGCCTTTGGTGCAGATGGCAAACATCGCTGCATATGAGAGGCTCTCAGTGGCAGGGCAATACCATAGGCTTCCCTATGGCCAAGGACATGGTGGCCTTACACTAGGTTCATTTCTACAGGGCCTCGCTGTGACAGCAGGAGTCACAGGAGGACTCTCATCAAGAAATTCCCTTTTTCCTGGTGATGGAAGGAATTGTTCTAAGGGCATGCAGAGCACTGTATGGGAACTCAGGGATAGGTTGGGTTTCATCATGATGTTTGTTTTTCAGATCTGACTTGGGGAAGTCCCACTCTCACCATGGATTTTTGGCCATCCTGCAGGTGCACCTTTCTCAAGCGCGTTGAGGGAAGGACAAGTACACCACAGGGCACAGGTCAACATGCCAGCCACGCACTACTCACATCTCTGAACTGGACCAGCCCCAGCTCCCCGAGCTCAGCCACGCAGCAGTAGGCAGCCTCCACCTGAAGGAAGAGCTGCATCAGGCTCATCTCCTCACTCCGGAACACCGAGGCCATTTCGCCTGCTCTCCTCTGACCCAGAGGTCCGTGGGAGTCTTTGGGGCAGCACCACAGTCTTCCTTGCCCAGGGAGGTGCAAGAAGGAGTCAAGCACTGCAGAAACATTGGGATCACTGAATCAGAGTGCTGGAAGATAATCAAATGTTGTCCATTGTATCCTCCAAAAGGGTTTCTTCACATCCTAAGAGCCTCCTTGAACACACATGAGACTTCATCCCACCAGAGCAGTGATCTATGCTAAGGTACGTGTGTTCACAGGAAAAGAGGGGAGTTGCCAGTCATCTTCAAGAGATGATGAGCCAATACCCTGCCCTGTCCTCTGCTGGACCTAAGACCCTTTAGACCACTACACTCAGGCCCTTTATTTGGTTTATTTGGGTTTTGAATACTGAGCTTGTAAAGGACTCAATTTCTCTTTGCCTGAAACACACAGACAAAAAAAATCATTAATTTCACCTTGCAATTTAGACAATTGAAAGAGGCCTGACTGGTTTTTGTCACTTTCCCTGGTAGTGCGAACATCACAAATGCATCTGGAGCATGTTATATGGGTGTGAAGAGAGGAGCAGACTATTTTATTTAAATTAAAACAATCTTTAAGATTTCAAAATCATTTTCTCCCCATAAAGAACTGTTTTCAAAATGAGCTACATGAAATAACATGCACTTACCAAAAGTTCCTCTCGTCTCTATGCTTATTATTTACTTTGAGTAACCTGAACATACAAACTGTCTTTAGTTGTTCTCACACAAAATGAACTGATTAGCATGCACAAATACAGTAATTATCCTTTCTCAGAGAAAAATATGCAAGTAGATACACTTCTTGCATGCATTTAATTTTGTAGCAAGCCTTCATTTTATAAATAGCAAAACAAAAGCAAACCCCTTTACAATGGCACTTCTGTTTGTTGACAAATATGAGAAGTAAATTGTCCTTAACCCCTTCTCTCTCCGTGAACCTCATCTTTCAGCATTTTTTTAAAAGCTGTAGATTCTATGGATTTTCTTTATAACGTGAAAGATTTATCTTAAATATGACAGAAAAGTTTTCCAAGATATTGAAGGCTCGTTTGACAGCAGCACCATAGTCATGAGTCTGTATTTGCTCAATTGTCTGGTGAGTTTTTCTTGTCTTATTCTCTGCACCAATTCACTCAAAGATTTAAGATGTTGAAAATACAATATATGACAACCAGTAGCTTATTAAAAGAAAACATCATGTGCTAGATGCAATGGGTTGAGTATCAATATAAATCTTAAATTTTATTGGACACTTTTCAGCAAACTGTATTTTCAGCCCAGGAAAAAGAGCCAAAAGCTGCAATGGTCTCCCACTACTCATGCAATTAAGTAAATCTCATTTTCAAAAAGTTTACAAGATCATCAAAATGCCCTATCTTAATTTCTCTTGACTGAAAAGTGTGAAGAAACAGTAACTTAAAGCAGTTTGTATTTCTAAGCATGCACTTAGCACCCATAAAAAAATATTGCACCCTTAGAATTAAAAGACCAAAACTCAAATAGTTTATTTAGAAATATCTTAATGAAACTGCTTCAACCCATTAAAACCCAGACTTCTACTTTTCCTTGGTCATCAGTCAGTGAAACCCCCAAATGCTCACTATCATCTTGATTAGGAATGAGAAAACAAAAAAAAAGAAAAGTGGAAAGAGAAACCTCTTTCCAGCCAGGAAACCCTTCCTAACCCCGCTCCGGGGAAGGCAGTGTGTTCCCCCCCTCATCCACTCCTACAGATGCAGGAGGTTTGTCCAAAAGCACCTGCTGCCAGCCATGCCTCTACCAACACCAACACCCCCCGGCCCCAAATTTTTCCTTTGGCAGCAGAGCAGTTAATTGAGCGATCACTCACACTGTCCCCGCTCGCTGCTCTCCAGCAGTATTGCCCTGCAATGAAGCGCGCCGGGTTTCGGGCGGGGTAGGTCCCCGTGCTGTGGGTTGCTCTGGAGAAGGTGTCAGTGGGGTTTACCTTTGAGCCAGCCCTGTGTGCCCTGGGGTTGTGGGGTGTCCGTCAGGCGATGGCAGCGGGGCTGTGCTCTGGCATCGCTGCCCGCACCGCGCCGGCCGACAGGAGCGCCCTGGACGGCTGTCCCGCCTCGCACAGGGCACGGCAAACCTTTTCTTTTAAGGTCAAAACTGGTCTGGACCAGAGGAGGGAGACCCTTTCTGTCCCAGAACAACCCTTGGGTGTGGTGGACCCGGCGCTGTCTGGCTCGGTCACAACCTCTGTGTCAGGTCTGTGACAAATGCGAGGCGTGTTGCGGCCGCAGGCGGCTTGTTGGGACCAACATCAGATGGGGCAATGCCGGCTCACACCGCCCCGGCCGCCCGAAAAAGGGCGAGAACCTTCGAAACCTGCGGTGCATGGAGCGCTATAAACCCCTAACAACTCATTTGCAAGCTCTGGGTGGAGGAGCAGCCGCCAGGCAGGTGGAAAACTCCTGCGCTGTTTCTCGCTGGTTTTTCCTCGCTAAAGGCAGTCTTGGAAAGGACAGGGGAGCAAGGGGAGAGTAATGATTTTCGTGCCGCAGTGGGACGGGAGGAGCGATACAGCAGAGAGGGCTGGGAGGGCAAGGGCTCTGTCAGCAGAGCTGTGCTAACCTGGGGCAGTACTGACAGGGAACTTGATTCTCACCCCTTGAAACAACAAATGATGGGGGGTGGGCTTTATAGCCTATCTGCTTTATAGACTATCTGCCACTTCAGCTGCTAAAGGAAGGACTCCAGAGAGAAATCTGGCCCCTTCTTAAGCCAATGTCTTATCTCCCACTGAGGTAGAGGAGGCAGAGTTTCACCCTGATGGGTAAGGCTGGCTGGGTCACTATTAAATCTAGCACACAGAAGATAAATTCCATCTCAAAAGAAGAGCTAGTGAAAATGCATGGCTACTTGCAAATTGTAAAGTACCCCTCAAACAACTGCTTTCTCAGACCTGTTCTTTCAGGGATACCCAGTAAGCCTGACCCAACAAGCCCAGCGGTATAGTTTGTCCAAGGGAACACTGCCAAAAAGAGAGCAACAGCAGAGGGTTTCCCAGCAAGGGGGTTTCTATTCAAAAGCAACAGAGTGGCCCCACTTCACAGTCAGCTGAGTGTGAGAGGGGTCCCACCACTTGCTCAAACCCAGCTGCCTCAAGCTGCATGACCCAAAAGGGAGGCATTAAAAATTATAAGGTAATTTTGACAGGTGGGCCTAAAACTTGCACTTTGCTCAGCAAACCACCCAGCTGAACTGGCTGTGGGTCTCCCTGCTCTCCCACCTGCTCTGGCTGCACTGTGCTTCTCCTGTCCCAGCCACTGCCCATGGTCAGCTTTGCTTTCTCCATCAGTGCCACCAAAGCAAGGGAGTAAAGCACTTTGTGCTGGGAAATTGGAAATTTTCTTGATAAGGCAGATGTGAAGTCATTGTCACTGACCACATGACTGCCATGCAGGGCTGCGGAGAAACTGGTGTGGCCAAGAAATGACTTTGTCTTCCAGCCCATGCAGTGATACTAAATAACAGGAATCATCATTCAGTTCTCAACTGCTGTGTATTGACACAACAAAATGAAATAGCTTCTTAGGCTACTCCCCTCACCTCTGAAACACAGCACGTTCTTCCCCTGGGTTCATTTGACAACACCGGGATTTGTTTCCATGTTGCACCTTTATTGCTCTTACTCAGCCCCACAGATTCACTCAGTTACTCCCCTCCAAGCTCTCGGGCTAGTGGAGCAGAAAGGGGCCCCACCACACACTTCATGGCCAAAGCAAGCTGCACGATGCAGGCTGCTCCACCCTGTTAGCCAAGGAGTGAGAAAACACAGCAAGCAGGGATAAAGCCTTCTCTCCTGCCCTCCCCCCAACCCTTCCCGGGTGAGAAGCAGAAAGCATATCCCCTTTCATGCCTCTGGCATGTGGAAGTAAGAACATTATATTACAATAATCTCATTAATGCAGATCGGATGATGACGGCTGCTGCTGAGGCACCATTTGGAGAAGCCCCATCAGTGGGCTCATTGTTGGTGGCAGCAGCTCTGCCTGGGCGAGCTGAAGGCAGCCCTTCTCTGGCAGCCCTGCACTGCCTGCCTGGCTGGTCTTGGGCCCCCTCACTGGGGTTTGTAGAGGGACAGCATGGGGTCACAGCAGGGCCACAGGCTCAACATTTGCCTACCAGCAACCCCAGCCTGGATGGCACAGCATAAAGGGCAGCGTTGGGGTTGTTCTCCAAAATGCTAGAGTTGCGTTCCTCTGTGAGAGCAAGCACATCCCCTCTTCCCCTCTTTCATTTAAAGAACAAAACCTTTGTGGTTTTGATGTTTCTCTCTGTTTGCCAAGTTTTAAAAATCAGATCCCCTCTTCACAGGTAGCTTTTTCTTAGATGGCTATTTTTCACATCAATGAGGACACCCAACAAATCACCCCCTTCCCTGATGGACACTTTACTGGCATCAGGCTTAAGGTTTTGAATTTTTAAAGTAATGTTAAAGGTTATTTAGACTCTTAAACTTTTTTGAGCTTTATAAAGGCCACCTGGGAGGGAGCTCACCCCACAACACAAAGACAGGGGGTTGCTAAACAGACAGACCTGTTCTCACAACAGATGCCTTTTCTAGAGTTGAACGGTGAGATTTTGCTACCTACGTAGAAAGTGTAGGAGATAGTTCTGCTCTTATGGTCCCACCAAGAGCTTAGACTACATTGGTGTCTAGCACTGTGACCTCAATGGCTGCACACAGCAACTAATCAGCAACTTCAGTGTGCCAACACACACAGCTCACAGAGTCCCTAACACACAACCCTTCCAGCAGGGCTGGCACCACCTTCAGCAGCCCTGGGAGGTGTCAGGCAGCTGTAGGTAGCTCTGGGAGCAGTACCTCAGCTCCATGCCTAGCTCCACCATGCAGAGGGTTTGTGTGGTTACAAGGGATATTAACTTTTGAGCTCTCTTTTACCAAAAATCCTTCCAATTGCAACAGCTAGGCGTAGTACCACCCCAGCTACACTGAAACAAGAGCAGGGGTGTATTTAACCCAACCTCTAGTGACAATCAGAAAAAAAATATTTGCCCTCTATCACTGATACACACCCAGAGATGACGTACCTGCTCTGGTCTTGTGCACTGAGTGTTTTGGCCTGAGTTAAATACAGTGCTATGGCTCAATTGCCATCATGCTGGTCACTGCAGGGATGAAACGCAATTCCAGCAGCAATCAGATTTCATTTGGAATGAAAAATACAAACATGTTGCCTGTGTAAACAGATTATATATGGAGACAGTGAGTGTGTACATGTATGATAAAGGTAATAACTGCCTGAGAGCCACACCTGGTGGTGATGTGTCAAAGGTAATAGTTCACTCATCAGAGAATCTTACCTGTGAAGCTCTCTGTGGCACAAAATATACTGAACAGTAGGTGTTGCCTCCTTTGTAACCATCAGGGAAAGCTGACCTGCAGCCCCATGCACTGTGGAAGAGACTCCAAGGGGAGAGGTGGGGAAGTATCTACTTTTAGAATAAGCAGAGTCTTGCCTCGAGAGCTGCATGAAAACAGGAGCCTGAGCAAAAGAAGCTGAGTCTGCAGGGGTTGCAGATGTGCCTTGCGTGCCAGGGCACTCACATGGAGGGAGACAAGTATAGAAACTAGGGGAGGGCTTTGGAGCAGCTTATCACTTTTCAGGCAGTCATAGCACTGAAATATGAATATCCTACAAAGAAGAAATGAAACAAATCCAAATTTGTGTCAGGAAATGATTTTACAGGGCTCCCATTGTGTCTGAACTCATCAAGCAAAGCCTTCATTTCCAATCCGATCCAAAAATCACTGAAGCCAAGTGCAGCCTGTTCACTGCTTCAGGAGGCTTTGGGGCAGGCCCTTTCTAAACCATGGAGGGAACACATTTTGGAAAGCAAATTAAATACACTGTGTTAATTGTGAAAATGCATTTTCAGTGTCTCTTAGAAACGGGCACATTTACCTGCAAGCTGACAAAGAGCATTTAGTTAATAGTTAAAATTCAAAAGAGACGTCATTACAAATGGAATCATTCATGCAATAGTAGAGCAGTTCTGTCTTTCCATTTCCCCTCAAGCATTTTATGCTGCTCAGAATGCTTTTATATTCATTACTTTTGCAAAATTAGCTGCCAGGTCAAGATTCAGGGAGAATCATGGGTGAGAAATTCAGGAGGGAAAGATGAAACTGGAAGAAAGGAGAGGGCCTTTTCCCAGTAAAGTACTGAGGTTTAGTTTTGATGCAACAGATAAATACACTCAGATAAATTAAAGGCAACCACTGCAAGAGGACTTAGACACTGAAACGAGCCAGAGATGAAGATTATCCTACAGGTGAATTTGGAACCCTTTGAGCAGTTGGAGTGCTTTTACAGCATCTCCTGCCGGGACTCAGGAGTGCCGAGGCCAATAACGATGGATGCTGGGGTGACACCCCCAGCCTGGCTGCCAGCTGAGCACCACACACCTTGTGCCAGCTGAAGGACAGGGCAGTGTATCCCGGCAGCAGCGGGACGTGGCTGTCACGGACCAGCCGGCACAGCCCCGACTCTGCCAGCACTGGTGGCATGTTGACATGAAAACAAGGAGACGAGGTGGGTAAACATGCCCTTTGCAGCTGACCTGCCTTCATATGCAGCTTGGTGTGCCCTCTCTCTAGAAGGGACCTCTGGCTGCCATGTCCTGCTGCATCATGGAAATGTGGGAGCAGAATGTTTTCAGTGCTAAGGGAGGACAAGTGGGGTCACCCCAAAGAAACGCTGGGTAGGGTTAGGAAGGGCTTTGTTGCCAAGGTTTTTTGTAAATGAAAGGAGACCAAATCAACCTCACAGCTTTGCATAGCCATCCCCTGTTGCATACCATTCATGTAGAAAGTCTGTCATGTCCCCTCCGTGGGTTTTAGCAGTGTGGAAGGAAAAATAAGAGAAAAATATTCTCTCCATTCTACAAGGCTTGCTGCCCCCAGTGCCTTCCCCCGTGCCTCCCCCCTAAGACTGGCTGCACATCCAGAACAGGCCCCACACAGCTTCATTCTAACATAAGCACCCAAAACCATGAGTGACCACTGCAGAAGAGCACCAGCAACCTGCTCTCTGCAGAGCCCACCTCCACCTCCCCCAATGCCTTCTTGCCTGATTTAATGCCTGAAGTTTTCTCTAACAAATGCATCATTACATCAAAGATAGGAACAAGCGCAGCCAACAGCCTAGGGAAGAGCAGCAATATGTGCTGCTCATCAGACCAGAACAACAACAGAGTGTGGTTTTTCCAACCATGATTGCAGAACAATTCTCACTCTCCAGTCAGTATCATTTTGCCAGCAACCCTCCCAATCTGCAGATAGAGCTCTGCTCTCTGGGAAGACACAGCTTCTGGCTTTGTCCATGTCCAGAAGGATGTGGCACAACCACCAGAGAAGAAAGAGCAGCTTTTCCAGACCTACATTGCAGATGGCAATGAAGGCAGTGACACAGCTGTGCTCGTGGGGTGAGAACAGCAGCACCTCTTCCTGGGCAAAGGATCCAGGCTTGAATTGATCCCAACCCATAACACAACACAGGCCATTATTACTGTGAAATAGCTGTCAGTAGCCTAGGTAAAGCCACTGGTTTCACCCCATTTCTTGGTGGGAATGTGCCCACATCTTGTGTATCCTGTGTTTACAGCTGCTAATACCAGCATGGCCTAAGGCTGCTGTTTTTTAGGATTCTACACAGCCCTTTCAAAAAAGCATCACTGGGGAAGTCAAGCAAGCAAACATGCAAAATCAAAGCCAAGCAGAGAGACAAATTCTCTAACCAATCCTCTGCTCCTTTCCAGTTCTATTATATCATCTTCACAGGGGCAAAAGGAGACTCAGAAGCTGCCTTGGACCCTGTTGGGAAGGGCTGGCTCTGGAGGCCTTTCCTTCTTCCAGCTGCAGCATAACCTGGGGAGAAACCCTTAGGCTTAACCTTCAGGTGCCACCTCCAGGTATCCACCTCCCACTGGAGCTGTGTTGGTCAGAGCCCTTCTCTTTCCTCACCCAGTTTTGGCAGGAAAGTTCAAGGTGTCCTGGCAGCAGGAAGCTCCCTTGCTCCACCCTCTGCCCTGCAGAGCAGCTCTTTGAGCTTGTCAAGGATTTCCTGCACCAGAGCTGCCAGCAACAGCACCCTGATCTGTGTGGACACTCAGGTGGGAGCTGGACCCCCGGCATGAAGCACTTTGAGCCCTGGGCAGCGTTCACTGTGCTCTTCTTCACCGCTGTGCTTTGGGATTCCTGTTCAGCAGGTATTTCTCTTATGCTTCAGTTTTTGTACCCTGCCCTTTCCCCCACTCCTATCAACACTGCCTGCTGATAGTAATTTGTTCTTTAAAAACGAGGCAGGCTCCCTTGTCTCACCTAAAAAGTGTGAAGAGCTGGGATTGATTAATGCTAATGAGAATTACTGGACACGATTGATCACAGCATCATTTTGAAGAGATGCTCTTTTGGCAACTATTTACAGATCCACTGTAAATGTGACTGAGCTGCTGCTTGCTTCACTGAATGGCAAGGAGATACAGAACTACAATTACTTGATCTTCCTGTGCTTGCTGAGGAAAGGACCATTTGCAATAATCCCCAAGAGTCTTGATGTGGTCCAGCTTAGCTTTTATTGGGTGCTTTTTGAAGAAAATCTGGCTTCGGTGCCACCTTAATTATAAAAGTTGCCTAAAACCAAAATGCAAATGAGACCTGTGAGCTGCCCTGTTCCCACTAGACTCCTGCCTGCATGTGTATATTAGCACCAGATGAGACCTGCCGGCTGCGTAAAGATTGGGTTAGCTTTGAGAGCCTGTTCTTTGGGCTGCAAAGTCTATAAACATGAACCAGCATTCGGCGTTCTGCAGCACTTTCTTCCACAGGTCATACACAGATTTGAATGATTCTTCCTAGTGCTCCTGTAAGGTACTTATTAACTGAGCAAACTAATTATGGGCTTGGCCAAGGTCATTCAGCAAGTGTCCTAACAGAGTCAGACAGGGGAATGGGGGGTACTCAGGCCCTTCCCTGGAGCAGGCTGAGCAGGGACCCACTCTGGGCATGGCAGAGCCCGTAAGGAAAGCTCTGGTATTGCTGACAGTGGGTTGGCTCAAAATGCAAAGCTGAGCAACAGCAAGTGACCCAACGGGGACAATTCCCACAGGACAGCCTCAGTTTATCTGCTGTTATTTGGAAAATACTGAACTCAAAGCAAAGGTTTGGCCAAAGGTCTTCTTGTTTTGTTTTCCTGAGCTGAAACTGAACCTGAGCTATTATTTTGCAGTCTTCAGTGAAATCAGGCTGAAAGCGATTTTCTATATCACACTCCAAACTATCAGCTCAGAGTGATGGTTTGACTGGAAAGTTATCGCATGGCTTCTGCCTGGTCTGTGGACAAGCAGCACATTAGAACCCATCCAGCCACATGCAGGAGGAGTGCTCCACAGGCCATTTTTCATGTATCTGTGCAGGGGATGCTCTACCTGCCTAAACTTGAAGTGTACTGTTCACAGCAGCACAGAAGGAGGTATTTCTTTGACTCCCTTCCTTCTGCAGCAGAGCACAGATAGGTGTTGAGGCACAGGGACCACAGCAAGCTGTGCTTTTCCCCTGTGCAGGCATCCTGCAGCTGTCCTTGCATCTGATCCCACAGGGCTGCAGGGAGCATACTGAAGCTGAGGGGGAATGAGGGTATTAGGAAGACCAAAGAGGCCTTGGCTTGTGACATGGACAGATTTGGAGGGCTGGAGACCAGCCAAAGCGTTGTGCCAGACTGTATGTATGTTCTGATTATGAGTAGGAAGCAGGATAAAGTGACAAAACATTCATTGAATCTCCTGGTCCTCTCCCTCCATTACTTATTTCTGTATGTTGCGTTTTCCAACCTGAGCTGGTCACCATGCTGGTCCAAATTTGAGTCCAGCCAGTGCAGTGTCAGATGCTCTGATCTGCAGCAAAGCCAAAGCTTCCCACTCGGGCCATGCTGGATCTGGCTGAAGCCCCACTTGGATGGGCTCAGCCCTTGGCTCTGCCAGAGTCCCGTGCACCCTGGAGTTACTGGGATTTTTCTAAGGACAAAAGGAGGCAGATGTACAGCCTGCTGGCCATGGATCTCCCCATGCTACTGAATGCCCTTTCTCATTTCAGTCCATGCTTGTTCTGTACCTGTAGCTTGGGAAAGGACGGTGATTAAGTTGAGCTCCAAGGGAACAACTCACACCATGGTCACACTCAGGTAGAAGCACAGTGATTCATGTCCTCCTTAAGGCTGCTGCTAGAGCAGGTCTCTGGAGCCTGGGTTGAAAGTGGTGGGATAAGGAAGCATACCCTAATGCAGCAATGTTGTGGGGCAGGAATTTACTTTCTCCAAGTTGTTTCCATCCTACAGACCTCTGCAAGGCCAATGGCTTTCAGATTTTCATGCTTGATGCCCAGTATTGCTTTTATAATCCAAATTGCCTTTTCTCCTGTGCTTTCCTTCTGGCAGCATCTGAAGACATCTCCAATGTTTCAGCAAGCTCCACGATCGCAACTGAGTACGAGGCACCGTGTCTTAGTGAGTCTTCATAAATCATTATTACCATGTTAAAGTCAGATGATGAGTCTGCACAGATGACTGAGAGGCTGTCCTGGAAAGGGATTTCTCTGTTGTCATGGCTACCATTATGGGTAAACCTCTAGGATGCATTTCTAAGACTCCTCCGTTGGCATGGTATAGTATCTTAGGTACATTGAGATGGACTCATTGGAACAGACGAATTGATAAGTAATTCAATTTGTGTGTCTGAAAGCTCCCTGCCAGCCCACCTGGCTGGAGGTACTATATGGATTCCCAAGAGTGCCTCTTTCCCTGTCTTACCAGGTTTTCCCAAAGAGCCAGCCCCAAGCAACACATGATACCACCAGTACTCTCAGAGCCAACATCCAGCCCAAATGTAAAACATCCCCAGTTCCTGTATTATAGCACATGTACCAACACAGGTATGTTACTTGAAAGCACGGCATAGGCAGGCATATAGGGCAGGCATCCCTCTCCCTTCCCAAGGCACACACAAGACATATCTCTGTGGGGGAAATTGCTGCTCTCTGCAGTGCAGGACAGTTGTACTGTGTGCACTGAAGGCCAACACACAGGACTGTGGTCCTGCCTGACATACGTGAATGAGAGCAACTGAGCAGCCCCTGCACTTGCCTTTTCCCTGGAACTGTGCAAGAGGTTGGCTACCCTTCACCAAGCTCAAAAAGCATTCCCTTTTCACAGCTGACAAGCTTCCAGCACATCAACACACAATGCATGTAACTGCAAGATAGTTTTGGCTGCCTCAGCTCTCCTGGGTGCTGGGGTTCCACACTCAGCTTCTGTTCCAGCCCAAGGGTTGAAATACCATGGTCCCTCAGGCTCCCTTTGATACCTCCACATTACAACACAGATACAGGCACAGAGCTGGTATCTTCACTTGTGCTCTTCACTTGGAATGGGAAAAAGTATGGCAAATGCATTTAAATAACAGCATAAATGAAACAACAAACTACATATTCCTTAACTGACCTTAGGAAATTGGACTGATTTAAAAATACAAAAAGATGCATGAAAAATCCCCATGAAATTGTTAAAAATTATGTCATTTTAAAACATGTAAAACAGAGACCCCCTGATAATGGTGTTTCACAGTTTTAACACTAAAGTCACAGTTAACAGCCCAGCAGAGAGCTGCCACTCCTACTATTGCTGACAGAGGTACTGGGTACCTAAACTATTGGAGATCCTGCTGAAGGCATCTCTGCTAGGGATCCTCTTACTCTCTCACATGAGGGTTTCTCTACTCCAGGTTTATTTTTTGTTTTAACTAGCTACTTCTATCATACCCCATTCCTAAGACTGGCTGAGGAGATGCTAATTAAAAGATTTCCCTAACAGTGGGCACAGTGGTATGAGGAGCTGCTGCGGTGTTTGGCCAGACAGGGAATACTGAAGACATGCAGATGAAACTGAGTATTGCCGTCCACTGGGTTAAGAGCCAGGCTTAGGGGTAAAATGCCAAGACAGAGCGAGAGGCCACGGGGCAGACAGTGAAGTCACTGTCTCATCTGCCTTCTAGTAAAGGAGTCCTGTTATGTACTTGGCCTCCCATGATCTCACCTCGTTTGTTCTCCACCAGACGTGAACTTCTGCGCACGGGCGGCCGTGTGCTGCCCGTCGGGGATGGACGATTACGGGTGGATTGCGGCCGCCGTCGGCTGGAGCCTCTGGTTTCTGACTCTCATCCTGCTCTGCATGGACAAGATCATGAAACTCCGTCCTGATGAACCCAAGTACTTGGTGGCCTGAAGCAGGGACAGCCGCCAAGAGGCAGCACCTGGGAGCAGTGAGGTGAAGACAGACGGACAAAGCATTTCAAACACTTCCTAAGAAACTAAAAAAAAGAAAGGGAACATAACTTCAGCCAAAAAAGGCCAGATCTAGGCAGGGCAGCTGCAGAGGCTCATCCTCCCTGGCAGGTCAGAGCTGCCAGCCATGGTATAGAGTAGGCAAGTCCTTGCAAGCCACCACATACATCCCACAATGGAAAAAAAACCCAAAACCCTTCTCCCTGAGCCTTCTCATACTTGCTGTGAGTGCAGCAGCAGCAAAGAGAGATGAAGGACTAGTTACCAGATAACCCAATGCATGATGTTTGGGTTTGAAACAGAAAGTGGGCAAACAGAGCTGTTTTCTGGAGGATCAATGTTACCAGATCCATTACTGGGCTATAGACCAGGTGACATAGTTCGTTGATTTTACAGAACCCTTCTCACTCACTGATCCGCGATATTTAAAATCTATTAACTGATGCATGTGAAAACTCTTTTATGGAAACTTAGGGATCAATCAGGCTGGTTTGAAAGTAAAACTAGTTTTTCCAGTGCCATTTATATGTGAACTGTGTTGCAGGAATCGAATGCTGGTTGTATTTATTCAGCTTGCACCTGCCTGAGGAACCAAGCCAAGCTGAACTGTGGCAAGCAGCTTTAAACAAGCATATCCAATTCATGCATAAAACGACTCCTATTTATACAAGATGATAATAAACACTCTTATTGATTGAAAGATTTTCATTGACTGGTTTATATGGATGAAGTTTATATTGGCAAGGAATTACTCAACCCAGATTGTTAGAAACAGGATTCTAACAAGACATATTCATGCAGGAGGGTTTTTCTCACTGCAGTCGAATTCTGATTTAGGGCACTTGCACCAGTTTGATTTCTATCCATTATTAAAATAATAAATCAGCGTTAAATCTATCTACACCTGCACAGGATTAGCAAACCTGCTAGAGATCAACTGAAATGAAACACAAAAAGTTAGTTTTAAACCAAAGAAAGCAACATTGGAGGTTTGTGTCTACTAAAAATCATTATCTTCTCCCATCAGCTCATCAATATGTAACTTCTCCAGTGAGAAAAGACTGGTATAAGTTTAAGACTTTTCAAATTGATTCTGGCACAGCCAGACACTTCGATCAGGACACCTCTGTGCCACTTCAGAGCGATGGGCAGTTGTCCCTTATCAACTATTCACCATCAACAGGAACGGGGACAAGTTAGACACTGAGGAAAAGACACCCTTCCCTATCATTAGTATCACTTAAGACAAAAAGCCTTTCAGAGTGAAATGCTGATCAGAGATGCTAGTGGCAGGAAAGTAAGTTTTGAAAGGGAAGGGCATAATTCTCAACTTTTCAATATACAACAATTAAAACAAAAGTAATTTTCACATGACAAGTCTTGGTGTTGGACCAGCCAGCTATTTCTTTCAACAAAACCAACCCCAGCAATGAGAAAACAATAACAAAACCTCTCATATATGTACAAACTTACAGAAACAAAGGACTCTCAGTCAACTCCAACACTTAGATGTAAAGAGCAGTGAGCTGACAGTTAATAAACACTGCAATCACTCATGTACAACAAATCTAGCTACATAACCCTTTTTTCCTTTTGTATTACTTTTAATAGTGGAAAATGCTCATTGGCCTGAAAGCCATGGGAAAGGTACTGTAAAAAAATCTCCACCTACTACCTTATCTACCTTCTGCAGACCTCTTCCTACCTTCAGGCTGAAGGACATTGCTCTCCTGGTTGGAAACACACAAGTGCCTGATGGATACAGCACTAGGTTTCATCTTTGGGGGGCATACACTTTATAGCTTTTGCACTCTGTGAGTTTTAAGCACATGATGCAAACTTTACATGCCCTGCAGCCAAATGCAACACCCACAAATGCACTTCGTAACAGCTGGGCAATGCCGGGGGGCTTTCTAAAGCCCCCTGTGCCTTTAGAAGCACAGCTTGTTTATTTTTTCAAACTCTGTTCTGTGCAGAAGTTCTTCAAGGACTGTAGTAGACTTAAGCCTCAGGTTTTGCATCTTGCAGCTTCTGTTGAGGATTCTCAGCTCAACCAAACTGGGGGGAAAAGTTAAAAAAACCCTATAATTTTCCTGTATAATGCAGTATCTTCAAAGATTTTGTGTGCGTATGTTCAGGTCCTCACAAAGTCAGGTATACAAATGGAGTACCTTACAGATAATTTCTGCTGTGAAATGTATACTTTTTCTAGACCAGTGACCTGCAAACCTCTGATCTAATGTGACAGTTTTGTTTCTTACTGCATCGCCTACTTTGACATCTGACATTGTCAGGTTTGATCTATTGCTGCTTCTTTTCAAGTCATTTGGTTGGGTCACCTAGAAAAATTTAGTCCTGTAATGAATCTCATGAAGATACTACTACACCCAGTGTCTTTGGGATTCCTAAACAAAGCGGCAGTGTTCCAGAAGCTCAATGGCTATCAATGTCATTGTCTTATCTGTTCCTAGCAATACAGTACAAAAAATAAAATATTATTTTAAAGAGACTTTCCAAAGTACACTGTTGCTGTACTGATTGTAGGCACTATGGGCAATTGCAAGTAAAATGCAAAGAAACACACTGTGCAAAAGGAGGAGAGCAGCCCTAATGGTATTGTCAGTGTTTCAGGGGCCTGTGGATAGTTACAGAAAGCACAGAATAAAAAAGTTGCATCCAAAAGACTTGACAAATTGACATAAAGACAGAAATTAGCATGCAGAAATAGGTTATACATACCTGATTTCTGAAGTCCAAATTTTACCTGTAGTATAATTTCAGCCAGGGAACACACAGCAGCACAGCTTGAGGGTTATAACCCCTATTTTAAGAGCAATTAAGTCATTGTAGAAGGCTGTGGTCTGGTTTTGATGCACAAATTAAAGGTGACTTTATAGTATAATGCCTTATAAGCGTGGTCCGTGAGCAGTGTAGCAGACTGATGTACTAATCTATTGTGTATTATTTCATGATCTTAATAATATCACTAACAGGTATAATTGACCTCTAATCGTAGATTCCAACTAGTGTAATGCTTCCCAAGCCCTGCTGACTTCAAGGGAGTTGCACATACATCCAGCACATGCCTTGTTTTCTTGTTTGGGGTTTTTCTGTATTGTAATTCAGGAAGCCTGTAATTTTTTGTTCCCATGGAAATCTTGGAAACACGATATAACTCCTGATTTATCAGCATGCATAAATCATTTCACCAGTGTTAAACCTGCGTGCCCCATCAGACTGCTGCATACAATATTATGCAGGCAGTTGCACATCTCAAAGCATGTAAAAAGTAAGATGGCAGCTCATGTCACCTATTAAGCTGCAAATTACCCTCTCAGAATGATGATGGAAATGTTAACACTCCAGTCATTTATAGTCATTGTCTGTCCACCCAAATTCTATCTCTTTGGACCTAAAAGTTCATCACTGGAATGAGATGGAGAAAAAAAATCTACTCCAGCGCTTACGATTTAGTACAAAGAAAAACAAGAAAATTGCTGAAACCTGGATGGCAGGAAAAATAAAAATAAGTGTGACTGAAATACACAAGTTTGAACCTCAACACTACTGGCCAGGTCAGCTGAGTTCTTTACATTTTCTGGACAAAGTTTCTGAATTTCAGGCATGAAGGTATGCATTGCCTGGAAAGGGAAAAAAGATGCAAATGAGACCTGGGAAAGCTGCTGGTCTGAAAACATCTGGGACAGATAAACGGAGCAGTAGGGACATGTAACTGATCAACACTTCTAATAGTAAAGGAGAAAAACAGCAGCAGCACAGCATTTCAGGGTAACTACTTTAATTTGCTTGGAGATAATATCAATCACATCCGACTAGTGGTTTTTTCAAATTCTTAATTCAAGACTAAATGGATTGGTACTTGATGCATGAGTCTTCATCTTCACAGATACCACTGCTCTGGTAATGACTTACATTACTCACTGCCTCTATCCTTGGGGTTTTAGTGAATGAGCTACATATTAAGCAATTGCACTTTACAATGATTACACTTTGCAAAATCACTAGAGGAATGAAAACTGGCAAGCATCAGAGCTCCCTACTCACATGAAGCACACAGACAAAAGGCAGAGGTTAAATTCATAAGAAAAGGTGCTCTGTACTGGGACTCTCTAGGAATTTTGATAAAGCCATTACAAAAACGAGGATTTCAAAAATTTATTGTAATTAATTACAGCCAAGGAGTGGAACAGAGGCATTCTTGGGAAGCATCCACCCTCTCGAATCCTTACACTCCAGATTCTGCTTACTTTGTGGTATCAGCAGTACCAATACCTGCTGTGGAATTCAAAACTCACTACAGGTTACTGTCCCAAAATCAAACATGCACTATTCAAAGAGCTGATTTCCAACTCCTATTTTGTAATAACCTTCTGGAAATAAAACACAGGGTAAACAATGCAGTATGTAAACAACGCACAACCCTAAGAAAATTGTGACTTTTCCTGTCTGACAGTATGAAATTTAGAGACGCATTCAGTCGAACCATTTTGCTCGCCTATCATAGAGGTTTGCATGCTCTAGTGTCTTGCTGACACAAAACTCCCCCAGAACTGACTTTTCCCTCCAAAAAGCAAGTACAGGAAAAGTGTCCAGTCCCAGTGACCAGCACACAAAGCTCTGTTCCCATACCCTGGTTGTCATGGTGACCTTCACTCTAAGAGCTAAAGAACTAAACTAATTGTAAAAGTCTACATTTGTTCCCTCTACCACTCTTTGTGGCAGAGTCAGTCCCTGCCAGACACATTCTGGGGACAGGATAAACTAAACGTTCATGTTGTGTCAGTCCTGAAACCCTCCATTTCTCTCTCCAAAGGTTCCCACCACAACTTGGTTTGCCACTTGAAGGAACCAAAAGAGCCTGGTGCAATTTATAACCTAATACAAATGAAGATGTCACAGGCCATACAGACTTTTTGTGTGCTGTTGCAACAGCAAGGTGAGATCACAGAACCATAGGATGGGTTACGTTGGAAGGAACCTTAAAGGCCATCTAGTTCCATTAACTCCTATCATGGGCAGGGACACTTTCCACTAGAGCAAGTCACTCAAAGCCCCAAACAGCCTGGCCTTAAACACTTCCAGGGATAGAACGTCCACAACTTCTCTAGGCAACCTGTTCTGGTGGCTCACCACCCTCACAGTAAAGAATTTCTTCTTAATGTCTAAGGTAAACCTGCTCTCTCTCAGCTTAAAGCCATTATTCCTTGTCCTATCACTACATGCCCTTGTAAAAAGTCCCTCTCCAACTTTCTTATGGGCCTCTTTAGGTACTGGAAGGCTGTTCACTGAAGCCTTCTCTTGCATAGGCTTCTCAAAAGGTCCCTCTAGTCCAGCTCTGCCTCCCAGCCGCAAATACTGGGGGAAGAAGATACAGCCCTTGCTGTGCACAGCAATTCCCCCTTCCTCTTTTTTCCCCTGCTCAGCTCACAGGTGAAATAAAGCACCCTTCCAACACAGAACAGTTCTCTTGCAGCAGCTCCTCCCCCTGGCATTTTGAAATGAATCCTTTGAGGACTGTAGATAATTTCACGCAATAATATGTTTCTATGACTTTTTCTTTTCAATTTTTCCATTGTGATTACAATCACTCCCATTTCTCCCCACACTTCTCTCTCGTACTGATCTGATCTTCCATAAACTTCACATATTCACTACGGAGCTCGTGCACCAACTTAAACACAGTGTGTCACCCTTCAACTATTTCATATGAGTGACTACACATTCTAAGAAAAACATATAGAAGACCAAAGTCCTGGTTAAACTTTCTGCTGCCTCTGTGCTCTTTGGTAGCTGTATATTCCACACTATTTACTCTTTTCAGCTTTACCTTTATTATTCACTGTTTGCTCAATATACTAGGTTTCTTCCCTTCATTCCCTGCTCACAGCTGTGCCGAATATTGGTTGCAACAACCCAAAAGACCTGCCATGCCCTTTCCTTCTCCTTCCTTTCCAGTGGGGAACTGGAAATCAAACTGACTTTCAATTGACAATATTCTGTAAGCTCTGCCCCTTTTACCATTGCTTCTCTTTACAAAGTTCTTTCTATGCATATACCCTATCAGTGGCTTTTACAGACTCAGATTTATCTAATCATTCAGACAAAGTAAGCAGTACCTGCAGTTCATGAGTCACTGGGAAAGCTAGAACCACCTTTTCTAGTTTGTAGTTTCCAGATCACATGATTAAACAGCAGCCAAATTTATTCTTCAGTGTGACTTTTGGAGCAAAAGTTAAAGTACTTATTCAGGTCCTCCACAGTTCTATTTGCTTTGCCTAAATGGGGGAAGAGAAAGGAGACACCTGCAAAGCCATCTCTGTGGCATTCAAGACATTGTGTATTTAAGTCAGACCAGTCCAACAATATTCAGGTTCTAACACAGCAACACTCTGGGCTCAAATACACAAAGAAATCACCACGCTTTAGCTGAGCAATATTCGCATCCTGTATAGACGTGATAATATTAGGTAAGAGATGTTAGCTCATCCTTAAATGAAGAGGACTAAATAATGCTCATTGGCACTAGTGTTGAGTGCTCCTTAAGCTGCAGGAAATGGCACTCTCTGCTCCCTGGCAGAAGTAAAATTATTCTAGGCAATGTTGTGTCAGTGATGCCATCTGCTTGAAGTGACAAACAACTTCTCGTAACTTCTTTGCAATTCTACTCTGCAAAAGCAAGAATGTTGTTTCCAGTGTCCTATCAAATGTTCTTCCACAAGACAGAAACTAACATAAGGATTAAACTCATCCATGGAAAAGCTTGACAGGAATTGTTCCATGCAAAATATAAAGCAACTTACCTGAAACCTTTTTATCCAGGACTGCATGGACTAACAAATCCAGTAATCAGTTCACAAGTTTGTGATTGCTCAGATCATCTGTACTACACTGAATTTGAACAATTTCATATTTAGTGACTATGCTGAATTCCTACTGACAGTAGGAATTCTTTCTCCTGTTTCCTCAAGTCCAAGGATTTTCTGATTTTTCATTATTTAAGTACTTTTAAAGTTTTTATTTCTTTAGTCAGATTTCCTTTAGATCTGTTTCAGGGCTAAAAGAGGGCATTGCATTGCCAAATGTAACACCACATTAATTCTCCTTGAGTATAAAAAGTAGTTTTTCCTAAAACACAAACAATATGCAGCTACTGCTTTTAAATCATGCACAGCACTAAAACCTTCCAACAGCCCGGATGAGGAAACCAACTTCCAAGAAGCCTTGGGATGGAAATATTTGGGAAGTTTTCATGGAAGCACTACAAAGTTCTTAAGAAGTGTGTACATTAGAATATATTTGGAAATGCAAACCAGTCATTTTCATCTTTCAGTTTCTACTCTCTTAGTTCTCATTTCATTTCACCTTACTGCTCTACACGTGGCAGTAAGAGGATTTCTGCATGTGAACCTGAAAAGCATGTCAGGGATCCATTTAGCATTTGTTTCAAAAGATTCTTCAGAGCATTTATTCAAATGTGCCAACATTTTATTCCAATTAAGGCAACATGTAACAGCCTAAACACAAACTTCCAGTTATGGAGCAAGAACTACTCAAAATTAAACAGGAGTGGCCACTACAAAGAAAAATACATATTTGATATAGCAAAAGGTATCAAGAAAAAGTAACACAAAATCAAGACAAAACATTCCATCTCTACAAACTACGAAGTGCAAAGAAATGTGTATTTTTCTAGTACTAATGTAACTTTTTTTTTTAACTTATCAGTCTTCTGTGGAATTCACGGGACTGCAGCTCTACTCTGGGAAAGTCTCTTTAAAAAGGCAGTGCAACTCCACAGGATTTTTGCTTCTCAGGCTTCTTACTCTGGGTGAGTAAACTCACCCTAGGACTTGTACATCAAAGCTAGACACATCTTGCCATGTGCATCCCAAACTGCACTAAAAGATCTGTAGGATAAATTCTCCTTCCAAAGCATACATGTGACTAACTGGTTTTCAGTGGAAATCATGCAGATGCAGCCAGGGGCAACACGCAGACCAACACTTGGATCTGAACTACCAATCCTATTGGTACGAGCTGTCACAAGCTGAGTGCGTTCTGCCCCCACTGGATTAGTGTCAGAGAGAGAAGTAAAATTTTACAGTCCTCCCTCTGACATAAGCTCCATTTCGAGAGACATACTGCACTCAAGTGCACTCACCCCAAAATACTGCAAAGCTAGAATGCAAAGCATTCCAAAACTTGCATTCCCAATTTCTGCTTCCTCAGTATTTAGGCCCTACAGACAGCATAAAACGTGAATGACAGCAGATTAATGACAGCAGAACACATCCCCATCGTGTCTCCTCGATTTTTAAATAAAATCTAACAGGAAGATAAAAAGATGCCCTTCACAAAGGGGAAGGGGATTTTTATTTCCACATTTAAGCAATTCAAAAAGCTGCTGCTTTTCTTTATGCACATCTAAAGAGTCCTGGATACACCCTACAGCCCTGGCAAACTGCTTTTGGGAGTCTCACTCATGAGAGATGCTCCTGATTGTACAAACCAGCACTGTGAGTGGTGAAGGACTGCAAAGAAGGGGGACTGTGTTATGGACTCAGCTTGAGTGAGGGCAGGGGGAATCCTCAAGATTTTTTTTTTCTCTCTCTTTTTAATGCACTGTCACAGGTGGTCCTGGTGACCTTATTGCTGTCCTTTGCCTTCTGACAATCACGTCACCCTTTTTCTTTTAATTAATTTCTGGCTTTCTGTCTGTATTCAGAAAAAACCAAACAGGTGCTTTAAAATAAACAAAAAAAAAAACATTTTCTTTCTTTGTGTCTGCAAAAATATAGCCCACAGCACGTTCCCACCTCAAAGTCACAAACGTTCTTCATCCTACCACTTCAAAGCTCTTGGCCAAAACAGGGTATTTTCAAGGACTGGCACCTTGTAACATAGAACTTCTAGATAAGGCATGGAAAGGAAAATGCCCACGTCTTCCCTGAACTACTGAAATTGGAAAAAGGGGGAATGTAGTGAGGGCACAAGTTAAAAAACTTGGTTTAGCGGCCTACTGGCACCCGCATCACACACTTGGTGACTTCACCTGAGCCTGAGTACACGGTAGCTTCCCTGTGTAATCCACCAAATGCATTTTCAGGCCATGAGTTAACACACAACAGCATCTGCTCTTCTGGTTCTTTGGAAGTTACAATCCCTGTGCACAGCCTCTTTCCAAGATCATGCCATAACCCTGCTGGTCTAACATAAAGGCACTGGCTTCAGCATTTGCTAACAACATGCACTTTTGGGTGATCACGCTTTGTACTTATGTGTGCCCATAAAAGTGCACAATATTGGGGTAGCCAACACCATGCCAACCACTCCTTTGGGTGCAGAGGTGATACACAGACCTTGTGTGATGCTGCTGCTGCTAAACCATTATATAAGAAGTTTATTCCAAACCACTGCAAGTACAGTACATTGCAAAGGGTCAGTCACATTCCACTTCCTGGTCCAAAGTGTGCATATTTAACATTATGAGCCCAGCACCTGTGCAAGTCACTCCTCCTAAAGGCAAGGTTTTCTTTCCTGAGCCACATGCCCACAGTCACTGGCAGGACCACGTGTTACATCCTGGTAGAGAATATTTTATAGTACTGAACTGCGCCCCACCTTTCAAACTGAGTGCATGAAAAATAACTGTAACATTTCACTTAGCTCCAAAAATAATCAAGAAGCAGGCTAGGGGTCAACATTTTGGCCACAAAAAGGAAACCAACCAAGATAAATTATGTAGCTCTCATCTCGCCAAGTTCTTCTCTGTGCCAAACTAAACACAGATGAAACACAAATGTCAAGGAAAACTGTGAAGAAAGGGAAGAGCCTGAGGATTCCATGAACCAGATGGTTTAGTCATGGAAATGGATGCAACTGTTGGTAACAGCTTTCTGTGCCTGTACCAACTTCTCATTTGATCAATGTTTTCAGAAACTGGTAGATTCATTAACAGATACTTAAATTCAGGATACTTTAAGTTTCAGGAAAAAAAAGGTTTGTTTGGAGTTTATTTTCCTCCCTTTTAACAGGGCAATAAAAAGAACTGGCAAAAGAGCTCAAACCCACTGGGGATGCAGAAGCTAACAGATTTTTTCCCCCTGAATATCCAAGTGGAAACACATATTTTGGCACAAGCATTCCACAAAATCCTTTTTTCTTAGCATATGAATAACCCCAGCTTTTCCTGTAGTTGCAGAAAGTAAAGTGTGGCTTGTTAGGACCATTCTTGGAACTGGTGGCTGGTAACTGGTGTTACTTTTCTTACTCTATGAAGATACAGGCTATGCCATACCCTTCTTTGAACACTGAATCAGGTGTCCAACCAGTTTGAGAACATAACTTCCAAACACAGCTTTCCAGCTTCTTATATTTTACTGACCTGCCCAAGGTTTTAGAGGGATTTTTGCATCAGAAAACCTCCTTTATTTACCATACATACTTGTCCTGTGTCCTATGTTTTTCGTAAGGTTTGGGACTGAAAAGAGAAAGGATCTTTGTCCATATATAAAAAGACAGAATTTCACAATAACATCACTATCACTAGTAAAAAATGAATGAGAAGTGGCTCAAGTTCCTCTAAATTTCAAAGCTCTTATTTCACAGTCCTTCTTAAATAGCTGGAACCAGAAAATTAATTTACTTTTTAGATGCCCATGTTTTCTTGAAATGAAGCCAGGGTAATGTGCTAATATTATAAGCACTGGTGTATCAGCTTACTGCAGAATATAGCTGGAGAAGAAAGCGGGCTCAACAGAGATGATTTTAATGGGAACACCTAGGAACAGTCAGTCTTCAGCACTGTCAAAAAGATCAAATGAACATTGCCTGACACACTCTTCATTCTTCAAAACCTGACATTTTGCAGAACTATTGGCAACATTCACGTTTACAAACTTGGCAGAAAACAAATGTTTATTTTTATCCTAGAATTGATTATCACAACAAAAAAACTTAAAAAATTCAAATCATAATGACCTGTTGGTACTGTTCACAACCATGCTGGTGTTCTGACCCCATTCAAACCACAACTGGTGCCTGCGAGGGCTTTACATATTGGCGAGGGAACTGGAAATTAATTTAGACCTCTTCACTGCACTAAGTCCCTCAAAACAATTTCATGCAGCTTTTTGATGATCACAGGTGAACAGAAATATAACTGATCTTCCTAGTAAAGAGGGAACCACATCACCTTTTTTCCTCCACATGAGTAACCAAGCCTTTGGCTTCAGCAATGAGTATGGTGTACAAGCTCCACGAATAAGGTATGTAGTTGGCTTCTTCCACGGTGTCCTCCTACCTGTTCTCACTTCAGTCTGAGCTAGTCCTGTCACAGTTACTGGACTGTGCACTGGAACCAGGAACAGATTTGGCAGGCAAAGAGCACCATACCACACCAGTATTTTACCAGCGCCATTTCAACCCCCGTGAGTGAGGCAAGAACAGCCCCTAATCCAGATCAACCACACGATGTTCTCTCAGACCTTTTACGACTACAATCTGCTATTACTTGAAATACCTACACTGTAGCAAAGAACAGTTTTGCTTTTCATTCTTCTAGGGTAAGGATCCCAAACACCCTCACAAACATGGAGCTTACCCTCTGTCTCTGTGCCAGGTTGTTAACTTTAGTTCAGCCTGATCTGAAAATGAAAACACTCCAACAAATCATGACTTAAGTAAAATTTCTGTATGTATTATGTCAGTTACAGTTATGCAATGGCCAATATTAGTAAATTTGTAGCTAATATTAAATTAAAACTCTGAAAAAACAGCGACAAACAGTTCCATGGCACGTACCATTTTTACCATGGGGATAATGCTTACCCTTTGTCCAAAGGGACAGTGGAAACAAGTATAAATATAGAAACTGTCTCAAAACTGCAAATCTAAGCCTATGTTAATGCTCTAAACTGTCACTGACTTTCACTAAAATTATTCAGATCCAAACATAAGCAATGATTTAGGACATCAATTTATAATGTAATGCTGGTGACCCTGTACCAGTCAGGCTGGATTGGTTTCTGTCCACAAAGCAAACTACAGAGTGGCAATATTTTATCGCTGGTCCTGCAAGAGCATTTAGTATGTAAATACATTTTTTAAAGATATACACATACATTTCCCCAAATTCAACCGTGGCTGAGTATTCCTCTCCCAGTTTTCAATAATTTTTAAACAAATTAGATACCAAGCCCTTTCTGTTTGGATGCTTTGTTTTCTTTTTCCAGCCTGAATGAGTCTACAGATACTTTCTTAGTTATACAAGGCCAATGTTTCACTTTGCAAACATTGAAGATGAAGGAACACTTGAAGCTTCAGCACCAGAAGGAAAACAAGGAAGAGTGCAGAGGGTAGCTCCATTCGGAACCACAGAGCTATTGACAATTATCGTTCCAGTTTGATACAGGTAACATAAAATGACTTTTATTCTAAGTAATCCCATTGTTCCTGACAACCAAAGTGATTCTTTAGTCGGTTCTGACCTTCAAAACCCTTGAGCTGATACAGTTTGTAATCCTGCAGAACAGCAACACAAACCAGTTCCCCATAAGCACTGGAGAGATAAGAATACTTGTAATTTCTTGCAAAATGTCATCTCAGTTTATTCAAAACTTCACCTACTTCCTTAGAAAAAGAAGTCCATCATACTTGGAATTTGTTCCTGTCTTTTTTTTTTTGTTGTTGTTGCTGGAGTATTGCGTTCTTGACCTAAGGTTTTATTTATGTGTTAGGCTGAGCGAGGGTAAGGAGAGAGAAGGAGCACCTTAATATTAGTAGATTAATTAATATTCCTTGTGATGACACAGATGATTTCCCCTGTTTGTTCCCCATCTCTCTCTCTCCTTACTATCCTCATTTTGCTGCCTTCTTCAGTTTTTCCAGAGTGTGGTCAACAGAGCTGTAAAAGTTCCTTCCTTTGAGAGAACAACATTGCTGATTTCCTCTAAGTCTTTGCTTCCATAGGAAGCAGATACCTGGCAGATTTGCAATAGAATGCTAAATCAACTATGGAAGTTCTGCACTGTTGTCTGTTTCTGAGACAGTCGTAGAAGTTCTTCTCTAATTGCTTTGATAAGAGAGGCTGATGAGTGACCTGGCTGGAGGTCCTCAGTGGAACTGGTGGTGTAGCAAAGGCCCTGGCCCTGAAGGCTGTTGTGTGGAAGCTGAGCAGGAGGTGCTGATGGCTGCCTGGCTGAAGTCCTCGGCATCTGGAATACTGGTGAGGAGGAATATTCTTGGTGTCCATGCATATGCGTCTGGAAAAAGGTAGAAAGTGTTATTGCACTTTCTGAATAAACACAATTTCCCAGAAAACACAAGAAAGCAAAAAGGCGAAGAACAGCGGGGAAAGCAACATGGAGATGCTTCTATCTGCTGCAACTGTTCCTCTGTTACATGAATGAGTGATTCCTCTTATGGAGCACAAAACGACAAGTGTACACAAAATTATTGGACTGCCTCAAGTCCAGGGATTTTCAAAATCTCTTTCACTATCCATTAGAAACCCTTGACCACCTTTCCAAGCTACAGTATGTTTAGAAACTAAAGCGGAAGGAGGTGGGGAGAAAACCCAGAGAACTGGAAGTCAACAAAATTGGCTTAATTCTTTCCTTCCATTTCTATGAACTTTGTAGAAGACAACAGGCAAATCACTTTTTTCCTGGCTGTCATTTCTCCACACTATTCATAAGCACAGATACTATGACTTTGACCTTCCCTTCCTCTGCCTGGCTTGCCTTTTCAGACTGTACACTTGTTAGGACCCTGTGACTGACCAGTGCCCAGGAAAACATGGTCAACAGAAGAATTAGGAGGAGAAAACTACTCAGATTTGAAAGATTATATTTTTCCATACTCAACATCTGTTTTACATATCTGAGAAACACTATTGCAGTTTAGGGACAATCATTGATGCAGGGTAGAAACGGGTTAATTCTGTGTTTGTTCAATAACATGCATTTACTAACAAAACAAGAGAGAAACAAAACAGAAGCCTGAGTTTATGGTTCCTCTATTTGGAAGAAAATCTGCTTATGCTAAAACAAAACATGAATTTACAGTACACTGGGTGATTGTACCAACTTCCAATATGGACACAAACAATGTACATTTTGAAAATCTAAATTCCAGCTGAGACCCCTGAAGCAAGTGTTTCCCCTTGCCTCATACTGCTGGAGGCTGAGAGACAGCCAGCAGAAAGCACTGGACACAAAGACTCGAACACACAGTTGGGTGCAAAGCAGTGTAACCCCCTTTCAGAGGGTCTGCGCTGGGGATGGGGAGCAGCCACCTGCAGCAAATTCAGATCACAGTCATCACAATGCAGTGAGCACTACCTTTCTCTGTAGATAAGCCTCAAGTAGTAGCAGAGAGAGAAACCTGATGGGGGAAGAAAGGACAGCAAGGTTGGCTAGAAGAGGATTTGTGAGCGAGGGGGACGGAAATGAAGGGATCATAAAGCAGAGCCTGGGAAGGGTGCGAGGGACCTAGAGCGACCATGGCAGCAGCGTGCATGAACACAAAAATGCATGGGTCTAAATTCCTTAACATTTCTCATAATAAAAATGAACAAAATTTAAGCCACTTTATATAAAGTAGAACTAATAATAGATTCTGTCTTGAGCAGATCATGTACAGCATTCATCATTGACACAGTTAATTTGGGAGAGAGATTAAGAGGAAGAGAGGCTTTAATAGAAGAATGATAGGTAAAGGTTTTCCAAGTAACATCCTGTCTTCTTTCTTACAAAAGAGAGGTGATTTCAGTATCAGAAAGGAAAGAATGGGCCTCTTGATTGTTCAGAATTATTCATTTGGCAGCGAAACCTGAAACTAATTCATATGTACAGCCTAGAGTTGGCAAACCTGACAAGTACTCTGTGGGTTTATAGAGAAGAGATGACATAAAAATATTAAAAGCAAACATTCCTTGATACATGAGTCTTAGCAGCAACCTAAATTATGTTCAGGTTACTTCACATTCAAAAGCATTATGTGACTCAGCTCCTGTCTCACACTGCACCGCATTTCTACCATAAGAATGGTTATAAGGGAATTATATGGGACGTTAGGAAGAACACCTGATGACCTTTGTGGCTGTTTTTCACATTAAGGTTATCAAGGCTTTCTTAAATATCTAAGAAAAAAGAAATGTGTTTCTGTGATTTCACATAAAACATCAGAATTAAACAGGCCTGAGAACTTTCAATACCACATTGGTTTAGAAACCTAACCTCTACTAAACTACAACAGCAGAATAAGGAGAGCAAAACCACTGAAGTGTTTTTTTCAGTCTTTTTCTACTGTTAAATTTCTTTACTAACAGAAATATACACTGGTATATTATATAACATTATACATGTAAAAATATATAGTTTCATATAATATCCATAAATTTTAGATTTTTTATCTAGAAAAATTCTGTATAATTGACAGTAGTACAAAACAATTGACAAAAACATCTTTATTGAAACTTCCCTCTTAAGAAATGAAGACTTATGAGATCACATTGTAAACTTGTTAATCTCCATTTAATAACTGTTGAACTCTGGCCAATTTCAACTGAATTGGATGTATAAATATATACACAGACATACATGTGTGTGTGTATATATATATATATATATGAAAAGGTATATAGAATTCACAAAACTAGGTAGCTAATTAGACATAACCTGATTTGTGCCATCATTGAATCTGCTTCTGAGTAGCAGAAAGGCCAAGTTATGCTGTGCTCAGGAGGACCTGTCAGCCTGCACATATCTCATAGGAGTTACCCAGGTACGTGAGAGACAGCTTCAAGTATGATCAAACTACTTAAGAGACACTTCAGTGGGCAGCTGGAGTAGAAAAAGAGAGAGAAAGGGTAAGAGCATCTTTGGGGAAACACTGCAAACCTGGAGAAGATGTGGGAGAACAGTGGAGAGCTATAAGGAACTGTAGATGGGTAGGAGGTGATGCCAGGTGGTGGTAGGGAGGTAGAGATACAAGATGCTCCACCCTGCGTAAGAAACCCAGTCTGCTGCTGAAATGAGCACTTCCTCACTATTGTATTTTGTGTCAGCTAAGGAAATGCTGTAATTCTCCTGGTTGCCTAGATCTTCTAGCTGGAGAATTAAGGTGAATTGGTGGTACTCTGCACACTGGCTTTGGGTCAGGAGTGAGAGGTCATATTCCAGCAGAAAATCAGGTATTGACTCCAGGAATAATGGGTGAAGATACTGTGAGGAAAAAGGGTATTGCAAGAAGACAAACGCAGATCCATCTCCTGTTTTCCTGTGAGAAGAATGATCTAGATTCTCATCTTTCTAAATGGAGAGTTTAATTTGAGACACTTGCTCAGAATGAGGGAACAGGAAGACTGTTTGCAAAGGACCAGCTGAATAGTGCACCATAAGGAACATGACTGATATTAAGTAAAGCCTCATTTCCAAAAGAAGGAAGGATAAATGTAGAGCTCTGTGCTAGTGAAAAAAATCTAAACTCTGAAGGTAATTATTTAAATGGAGAAAGCTAAAAGACTAAGGCGCTTTTTTTTTTGGGGGGGGGGAGAATCCTTTGCAAAAAAAAATTGCTCATAGGAAAAGGAAAGTGTGGGCAATAGGTGAGCTCTCCTACAATTGAATGATGTCATACTCAGGTAAGTTTTAGTCCATGATCTCCTCCTTTTGCTTATTTGTTTAATAACTGGAAAAAAAATACATTGCAGTAATATATCAACTGCAGCAACCAGTGAGCAAAAAGTTCTGTCAAAGCCAAGGAAATCTTTAAACTGAGATGAACTAAAAGAAAGTCAATCTTGATTGAAATGACCTGAACACGCCTGAAACTGTGACTGAGGGTGCAAACTGAAACCAAATCATATTGTATTGAGCCACAAATATTTGAAAGCTGTGTAGGTAACCGATGTCAAAACCAATGTTTTGTATAAGATCTCAAATAATGAATTTCCAGTAATATGTTGGCAATTCAAGGAAATAAAACATTAAGAAAGTAGTAGCTAAATGTGCTGCACTTGGGGAACTGAAAGGACAGGCCCACAGATCCAGAAAAGTCACTTTCAGAAAAGAGACATGTTAAGAAGGGTCAATGAATGGTAACTCAGAGATGTTTATGAAGATGGAACAGGAGACACTAATATTTCTCATGCAAGTGCTCTTTTTCACGTAAACTGAAATTGTGATGGTCTTGCACTCAAATACCACCGTTTCAAGCAGAGATCACATTAAATCAGGCAAATACATCTTTCAGCTTTGACAGATAAAGTTTTTGAATGGCATCAACAGAGTTTGTTCCTAGTGCACTCAGTTCTCAAGAGCTGTATGCTGCTCCTCTCAAGTTCATTTGAAGTGGAGGCAGCTCAATTCTACCAAAATTTCAAGATAAGGCCATCCTGTTGCATTTCCTTTCTGCAAAGCTGAAAGGAAATGTTTCAAGATCCTGAAATACTGCAAAGCAAATTTACGTAGTGTGAACACACACTGCTCTAAGCATGCAAAAGGAGGAGATCCTGTCTTTGTCCCTCAAGGAAGAAACCAGAAAAAGATTGTTTAAACAAAGAAGCAAAAGAAACAAAGCTGTCGCTCTCTAGAGTACTGCAGTAAAGCTCTCACAGGTCAGTCTGCTTCAGGATGCAAGTCCATGAAAGAGGGACTGATAGTAGGCAACTGTCTCTCTCCTGTGAAGGCCATGTACCATCTTCAGCCTCACACATCTGGCTGAATCAGAAATGTCAACCTCTAGAAGTACCACCTCCAAGAACATGAAATCACCATGGCTGCCTAGGCAACACTGGTAAATGAACACATATTAATTTACCACATCCTGCTGACTGAGGCTAGGAAAATAACTTGTTCAGAAACACCTCTAATGTTACATGCAAGTATGCAGCTTAATTTTTTGCCCTGACTCCTGCTGTTGCGCACTGATACAAAAGACAAAAGAACTGTATCCATACAAAGTAGGATGGTAGTCTGGGACAATTTAATTCAATGTTTTCTACTTATAATGATCTCAAAATACAGAGGCATTTTCAAAGAAGAAATGGAAAGCAGTATCCAGCTCTGCTGGAGCTCAGAAGCAGAACTGGATGAACTGCAATTAATGGGTGAAGGCCTCAAGTGAGAAAAAAAAAGTTAGGGTAAAATGAGAGAAAGCAGTTAGAGAGAAGCAAAGGTGAAAGAATAGCAAGCAGAAGTTAGAAGAACTAACAAGGGTTTGAAGAGCAAAGCAAAGAATGTCAGAGAAGCAACTGAAAGTATTCCAGGGGTAAAAAGTTCCAAACAGTAATGCAGGAAAAAATACCCAAACATATCACTACTTTGGAAACTATGCAAATGTGTAACACAGTACTCACTGCATCTCGCCTAGCACATTCATCCTCTCCACGGTACTGGGGCCACCCTGGCCCCCCCGGCTGGCCATGCCCTGCTCTGCCTGAGGGGATCTCCACTTGTTGACCTCCGATCCTGCTAGCAATTCCCACCTGAGTGAGGTGCTGTATCTGAGAACCTTAAAAGCAAATATTGTTTTTTTCATCTTTATACACAGTCAAGTTTGCAGGGCAGACAAATGACAACATAAAACTTTGTTGGAAGCAGGAGACAAGAAGAAAATGGAGCTCTGTTTCTGTGCAATTAATAAAAATCAGCAGAAAGAAGGCTGTAAGTGTAGAACAAAGAAGGAAAAGTTATGTGCATTTTGTGCAGTTCATTTGAGTGTGATGCATTTCATTTCACTGCACTGAAAGATGAGGTTGAGATACTTGCATCTCGGACATGGACTACTCTTCATCCCAAAAATGTGCCAGCTCTTTCCAAACAGTGTTTACTGCAAGCTCTGGCAATGCTTTCATGTCAATTACTTAGCAGCAAAGAGAAGACATTTGCTCCTGTGGCACACCTTATTTGCATCACACTAGTGAGACCCTAACTCTCTGCCTTCTGTTCCATCCCCTAGAAGAATAAAATACATGACTATGTAAGAGTGTGGTTCTTTGAGCTTTTCATTGTGGTTAAATATTAAATGACGCTGTCATTAACTGACTGGAAGGTCAGAACACACTGTATCTCCTTTCAGACTGAAAGCTAACCTCCTCCTTTCTCCTTTTCCTTCCTTCCTCTCCCCTCCTGCTGCTTTCAAACACATGCAAGGATAGCTGCCACCATTAATTGCAAGACACATGTAACAACATGCCAGCTTTTCTTCTTCCCGAATTTCTTCCCGCAGAGAAATGAAATTTTTTTTAATTATTATAAGTATTAAAATAATGTTTTATTATTAATTAGAAACGAAACACATTTAATCCAGATATACATAAAACTGTGTGTATGCACAAAAATGGAGAAAAAGACAAAAACAACAGTGTGATTTAAGTGATGGACAGTTAGATCATATTTTCCTATAAAAACCCCCTGATAGTTGAGAAGTTTGATATTCACGTGTAACTATGCTGAAGAACGGAAACTAAATATATAAATTACCCTCAAACTTAAACCAGAATACATATGAACATTTAGAAAATAGTGTGAATCAGAGAACAAAAAAAACATCATTAAACTGTAATAGTCACTCCATTCCTACCATTTTCATTCATTTAAAATTTACAGGGAGAGGATAGCAACTATCAAAACTAGGCTTCTGACATGAGTATATGACCGTATTTCCAGTCTTTTTCAACTCTTCAGGAAGAAAACATTTACCTGGGAGAAAATTAACTGTGACATTTGCATAACAATACAATCTTTTATTCTTAGAATCAGTGCTTGCTGCTTAATTGCCATGTGATGTTAGCATCTTATTCATGATAGCATTGATGAGCGCTATGGAAATTATCTCACAACCAAATCAGGGAAGGTGATTTCATATGGGACAGCAGCAACAGATAATATAATCTAGAACTAAGAGATCTTGCTTTTATGCATACAATTCTAGGAAGAGAAATGAGAAACATAGGCCTAGGAAAGCAAAAAATTTTGCTATTTAGCATGCTGATTTGGGATGCATCTATTAGCTCATTTAGCACCAAAGTAGTAGCTGGCAGTGGAAAGTTAGCACACACTGTACGCTCTAAAACAAATAATTTTCCTTTCTTAGAGAAAGGGCTTTTGTGAAAAAACGCTTTGTGATAATCAATGCCTGTAAGATACTAAAAAGGTGGCAAAGCATTGCCTTTTTCTGCAAGGTTCTCTGGATGTAAAGTTAACCTCACTCTGTGGTCCTTTTCTTTCTGAGCAATGAAGGCAAGGACCACATATCACGTGTAGTAGCTGACAGAGAATGACGTCTTAGTGGTGACCTCGGCATAAGAGCAGATACAGAAAAAGATCAGTTATTTTAGTACATATTCAACTTAGATGAGGCGTACCTGCAGTGCTTCCCACTGGTCGTGGCCTTGCCACTGATGGCATTTCCTCTGAGTACATCCCTCTGGAGGAATACTGAACCTCAGGCGGCGCCTGCTCGGGGTGCATTAACTCTGCAGGTTGAAGAAAACCTGGCCCAAAGTTCTGCCTGTGGAAAAGGACTCAGGATTAAAATCAGCAAATTTCCTAACTAGAAATGATAACATCGGTGTACCTTATACAACAGCTCTTTATGAAGCCTTTTAATGTACATTATAACCTTAAATGCTCAAGAAAATATTTACACTTGAAGATCGCATTCCTCCTTTAAGGTCTGCATTGAAAAGGAATAGTATAAGAGAAGTTCACACAAGTGTTTTTCACATGCTGCAGTCTCCTCAATGCAGAGGAAAAAGTCCCTAGATCTTGAGACCTTGTTTTCCCCTTGGGGAAAAAAGGATCTTCACAACAGAAAAACAGGACTTCAGTAGTGATGCAGCTGCTTATCTTCGCAACAAAGCTGACTACTCTAGATTTTCTGGGCACACCGTTTTGGTTTATGACAAACCATACAAAATGCCATTACACATGTATTTCATGAACAATTATTACTTCATCAAGCATTCTGGTAATTTTTCATGACATTTTCAATTTTTTTGCTCTTTAAGATTCATCAAACTACTCAAAGCTGTAATTAGCACAATATGCAGCAAAGCAATGTATACTGAAATAAATGTTTCCTATAAAGCAGGCTGCTGCTGGTAGGCACTGTTATATATTTACTGAAAGAGTTAACAGAAACTGTAATCAATCTAACTTCACTAATTGTGCCAAGGTAATTGCACTTGTAAAAGAAACCCTATAATTCACTCACTGAACAAGAATAGAGAGGGAGATGGAAATGCTGCTTTTCCTATGCTTCCTATTAACATATCTTAACCCTGCCATGGCAAGATTATATTTTACAAGACTGATGGTAGCTGACTTTTCAGGGGTTATCAATTCCTATCAATAGGGTGGAAGTGTGGATGCCCAAACTTTGGGTGCTTACTAGGATCACCTCTCTCAGATTCCAGGTATGATAAGAGACACTCCTCAAGAGACACGCAAAGCAAAAGATTATCTTCACTTTCTGCAAGAGCCTCTCATTGGTGAGTATAAATGAGTTAGACAAACACCCTAACCCAGGCACACAAAAATTACACCATGTGAGGACTAGGGATGAGTTCTGTATACCTTTTCCCACAACGGCATCTAATCCCTTCTATGTCTACAGACTGCAATGTATCCTGTTCCTCAAGACTTCAATTTTACAACCCTTTGTTTTACAGAAAAATCCTGTGACTGCATCTAATACAAACTATTTTTGATTTTGCTTTATTTGGAAAACTACCCACCTTTGTACGACAGCCAGAGAGAAAAGAAAGCTGATATAATAATAAATTGCCTAATAAAGCCAAATAAGAGTCTATTAAAGCACAAATAAGTAACTGTAAATTGAAATACCAGCTACTTGGCGTACAGTATTACTAAATGGAGGAGGTATAAACTTCAAGTTGTAACAGTCCCATTGTGGAGGTGCTAGAATTCCCCAGCTCCCTTACATACAATCCCACCTGTCCACTCAGCAGATCCAAAGGAGACCATTTCCAACCACAATTACGAACTAGTTAAAAATAAATGCTTCAATAGGTGAGTAATGTTTAACGATACCACTTCTGTTATGTTAATGACTATAATCAGTAAAGGATGTGATCATCTGGCACTTTATGCCTGCAGTGTTGAGCTGGAATTTTGAAGCTGATGAATTACTACAATTTTTTTATGTTTTCTAAAGAACATATTTTTTCAACATTACTGCAAACGTATTATTATTGTGCCAATTCTTCAGAAGACAGGAAATATATCTTTTATTGCTGATGTGTTTGTACTTGAAAGGTTCATACTTAACAACCCTTTACCCTCCCTTCTCAACCGTTTTACAATAGATAGATATACCTTCTCCTTAAAGTCAGAGATCGACAGAGGAGTATAGAACCAAGATACAGCTCTGCATCTATATAATGCATGCTTGCCAGTCTCCTTCCTATTCCAGAGTGGAACTCAGCTTTCGATTTTTGCACATTCAAAAAAAGAAAATTAATCTCCAGTCATTTAATTAAGTGGGGAGATACCATCCCAAAAATCAATTTCACACCACTAATCCACTATGGCTAAGTAGCTCTAACTCTGCTGCAAGATGCAATATCCTTTTTCGAGCAAAAACTGTTCACTGTGCCTTCATGTTTGCCTAGCTGTTATGTGACCTAGGTCTTTTACATTTAACTTTTTTCTCCCAGGTTGGTTCCACACCATTAAATATGCTGACTGCGTTAGTACAGAGAAGAGAACAGTATACGCACCCAACTATTATTCCATGCACTGGATATTTAAGTAAATGGACTATGACATTGATACATGCCACCTAATCACACTGACCTCAGGTTATTTTTCCTGCCTTTGATTAGTGCACTGCTTCCATCCATTTGTTTATCATTATCCTCAGAATTTGAGAATAATTCCCACTGCACAACCATGACAACGCTTACCTTGTTTTCTACTGGCCAAACCTTAGAAAACTTTCTATTTTAATGAAAATTTAAAGGAGTTCTTTCTGTTAAGGTCAACGAACTTACAGATTGTTAACTTAATCTGTCAGCAGTGGCCAAAGCCAGCATTTGAACTTTTAATAATGACGCAATTATTTTATGATTTACATAAATTCAGAGTGACTATGTCAAAAGGTGATAAACTTTGGGGAAAAAAACCCAAACCAAAACGTTGCAAAGACACTATGAATGTATAACAGGGAAACAAGGAGAAAATCCTCAATATCAATTGGTTATGCTTTGTATTGGCTGTCTCAAAGCTCACAATCATCAAGGTAACCTAAATTATAAAGAATACACTGCATGTCATACATGTTTTCCACTTCACGTATGCTCCACTCACACTGAAAGTGCCACTTCCAACCAACACCTAAGTAAGAAAATATGCTTAGAAACTCCTCCTTTTCTAGCTGGCCCTTTCAAAATCAGATTGCAGAACCATAAATAAAGTTCTTCATATCCATTTTGCCATCAAGTTTTGAAGGCAGTGAAGACTTAAGGTGAAATCTAATGAATGCCATGAATACTAGTGGGATTTCATCTCATATGGTGAGCTCTAAGAAGGTAATGGGAGAGCAGCACAAGGCCAGTATTTTACCACCTTGGCTACAGCAGCTTGGAGAGGGTGAGACAAGTCTGACTGCAGTGGGTACCACAACTCAAGAGTCCACCTTCACATGCAGTCAAAAGACAGAAAAGTGTGAAATTAAGTCACCTGGACAACCGTTTTCTTCTTTTTACACAATTCTCCCACAACAAGGGCAGGAGAAGATGGAAAAACTGTTCTTCCCCTGATTTTATAATAATAGGGCTCTATGAGGGTCACCGTACTTTGTCATTTGTTCTCAACTTGGTTAAAAATAGAATGAATCTGTTAGTCACATGAAAGCTTTTGCGAGTGAGTGTTGCCCTGAGGACACAGAAAAAAGATGAAAGTGAGAGCACTGGGAGAATTATATGCACCTGAGTACCAGTTTCAGGCTTTCCAGAAGCTGAAACTCAGTGGTTTCCTGAGTATTTGGAAGGATATCTCTGTAGCCAAGGGGCTAGAAACACATTTCTTTAAACACATTCCATACAGCACGCATATGTCATTCATGCTACATAAATAAATTACACAGACTGGATCTGGACCCCTGTTACTTCTCATTTATACAGTACTTTGCATAATAATATGCCAGTGAGGGTAAGAAATCTGGAATAATGACAAGGAAAATAATAAATGATAATTGATCAGCGAAAAGCTACCTTGGTAGGAGACCTGGTGCTGTTGGCGGAGTCATTCCAAATTCCATGTATCTCTGTCAGAAGAATGAAAAGAAAAACCCAAATTAAAATCAAAATGCACATCCTGGGAAGTCCACTGTCAGCCTCCTAAGTGATGAATGGCAGAGATCACCAGGCCTGTATGTGTGACTTGATGGCAGCCATAAGAGCTTGGTTTTACAAATACAGAAGCACAAGATCTGGGAATCACTGCGACAGTGGGCCACTGTCTGATGACAGTTTTCACTTAAAAACCTTCCAAAAACACCTCTCTCACCTGCAGAAGGTCAAGGGCTGCTCCAGTGTCTACTCAGCTGAATATTTTCAGTAAATCAAGCTTTGGATTTGGAAATCTCTTTAGACCTCAACCAGCATAAGACTGCAGCAGACAGACCACAGGGCTCAGAATCAAAAGAACTAGAGATGACCTGAAGGATTATCCATGTGTCTCAGTGCTCCATTAAATGTAAAAAATCCTACTCAGAAATACTGCTTCCCTATCCCTCACCTCCTGAAAGCATTTGGATATCCTGACAAGAAACATGACCTAAGCCAAAAACATTCTTTATTCATTGTCAAAATAGAAAGTAACACATATATTTAAAAAAAATAAAGTTTTACTCTTGGACATAGCATGACTGATCTGTGAAAGATCCTAACTGAGAAGAACAGAAAAATTATCCTAAAGGAGAACTCCTATCTTCTCTTGTGGTTGAGATAGGAAAAGGGAGAAGAACTCAAATAGTTTAAAAATAGCAAATTCAACATCTTGTGATGGTCATTTCTGAATTCTCCTGGTTCCAGGCACTGTTCCACATTTGTGGTAAGTCCTGACAGCAAGGGCACAACAACAGTGACTGTGGCTCAACCAGTGCTAACTACCTGCCCTGAAACGTCCTTTAAATCACATCACTCACATTAAACGGGTTGTTTACTGCCTGAGTTGGACCATAAGGTGATCCCCACTAGGTGCATGTGGTCCCCCTCCCTGCTGGAGCAGGAGTGCTGTTTACCGGCTGTCCTGCAGAGACCCCGGGCGGTGCCAAGGCCGTGGAATTGGCTGCCTGGCTGCTGGGAGCCACCAGCGCGAAGGCGTCGTCCAGCAGCGAGTGCATGGTCTGCCGAGCCTCCTCAATGGACGGCTGGGGGGGCACGTACTGCGACACCGGGTGGGAAGGCAAGCCAGGGAACTTCCCCAGGTCAGCTGAAGATGATGTCTGAGGTTCAGGAGGCAAGTCTGGATCAGACTGGAGGAAACAGAAAGAAGGTGAAGGGCAGCCACAGAGAAGATCTAAACAGCCAGCTTCTAAAGCCTAAGCAACATAGTCTTTGCCAGAACTGCAATGAGATAAGTGACATAAGTGCTGGTGCTGGACAACACCTGCCCCTTACCCTCCTCACTTCTGTATGCATACATGTATTCACATACATAACACCAGCTGTTCAAATACTTTATTCAGTGTGATCTGAAAGACTAGTCTCAGATAAGGCAGCAGAGTTACTGCAGGAGTTACTTGGCTATAGAAATCTTGTATTTTGCAAGCACACACTGAAGTCATGCACTCCTCCACTAGGAAAAAGACAATCAGCTCCATCTACATCTTTGACTTCTTTGCAGATTTTGCAGTTCCAAGAAATTAATTGTCTTTAGCTTATAACTGACCACATCAGCAGTAACATTAAAGAATTATTACCTCTTAGAAAAACACACAAAGGAAGCTGTTAAGGAACTAAGTGCTTACCTGCATGGAACTTGAACTTGGGTGCATCACCTGAATGGGATTCATATAAGTGCTTCATAGCAGCAATGCCTGAGGCATGCATCATAATTGCTACCTGGGATATTACCACATGGGCTTATTGTTCATCAGTAAGAGGAAATTAAATGAGCTTTGCAACAGCAGACTTATTATCAAAGCTCATTCTTACCACTGCATGCAGACTGCAAAATCAGTTGTCAAGAGGCACAAGCCTCTGCTTTATTAGGAACTTAGCATTCTGAGCGCTGTCTCGCTACAGATGCCAAAGGGGCTGAGCCTGCTGTGTGGCATGTCTTAATTAAACAGCTTCAGATGATAATTCATTCTGCTGCAGCATGACATTAAAATCATCACACTCATATTTGAAGGCAGAAGGAAACTGCAGACATCGACATCATAGTCACCTGACTGCACATGCAGCTGATAGTGAAATTCTTAAAATTATTAAACCATCTTTCAAGATGAAAACTGTCCAGGGGTTTCCAATATTAGCATTAGGCTTAGTGAAGTCTGCTTAGAAGTGGTTAAAGATGCCTAAATACAGTTTGTGACATGGATATGATTGAACAGAAGTATTCTCCAGGGTCTGCTTTTTTTAAACAGGAAACAAAATTAACTTTCAAGACATTGCACTAGAATTGTTTCAAGTTACTGTAGTACAAAGACATGTTTCTCTTTCATTAATAATTAATTTCCACATTTTAAAGATGAGATAATTTCTCACAAAATGAACTGAGTCTTCCACTCTGTGAGAGCAAAGGATGAAATTTTCTGTAATATATGAATACATAACATCCAGCAAATTGGAGTAGAGTGAAACTATGTTCAAGATATTGTGGAACATGCCAAGCACACTTTCATGTGCATAATACAGTGAATGAAAACAAGGCTTTGGTTCTTGGCCTCTTTAATTTCAATGAATACTTGGCAAAATTTTACTGCTTAATAGTGACAGACTGTCAATAAAACCCTTATTTCACTTTGATTTACACGCTAACTACATGTGATTGAAACTAGCCATAGAGACCATAGTCAGAAGGCAAAAAACCTCCCAGTGTCACAACCATCACTATGACTGTCAGAACATTCCTGCCATTCAATAGACATACATACAATATATGCAGAATTATTGACTCCTGGAGGCCTTTTGTATGTCCCATCACTGTCAGTTGTGATCAACCTGTCCTTTTCAGCATCAATTGGACTCCCATTTATCTGATGTCGTCGGCGCTGCTTGGGAGAACGTTTTGCACGAGAACTTAACAGGAAGAAAACAAAAAGAAAAGACAGAGACAAAGGTAATCATGTTTCTTTTTGCAATTTTTACTCTCATCCCAGTGAAGGTTGAACTCCTCTTGCCCATTCCTTGCCTCAGCCCTGTTTCTCTCCCTTTCCCAGTTTTTCGGGGCAGTCCCATTAGGTAGCTTCAAAACTCTTTCCTCAGGCCTCTCCTCTCCAAAATGTCCCATTCTCTCCAGTGTCACCTCCCTTCTATATTCATCTGTCAAAGTTGCCTGTGCTACAGCCCCAGCTCCCAGTGCCTCTCCAGGTCCCCCTGACCAATGTCTGACACATCTGCAGCAGCAGAACAGACCACACTGCCAAGAAAGCTCTGTGCTTGCCACACTGCATTTCACCCCACCAGCTGAGGAACTCAGACAGCTGGAGAAAAACTACTTTCTATCAGTGCAGAAGCAATCACAGGCTACGAGTGCTCCAGGAACAAAGTATCGGTATTTATAAACCCTAGAAAGAACCCAGGGAGAACTTGCTCTGAAAATACAAGGCCAGGAAGGCAGATCCACGAGGCTGACAAATGTGCCTCATAATCTTTTATGTATTCCCTCTGGGTAATCTCACTGATTTGTGAATTTGCCTTTAACATTCAAAATCTTCATGCTTTTTAGGTTGTTCAAGGTTTTCCTCATTTTGCATATTTTCCCCTCCCTTTATAAAAATATTATTACTTGCAGGTTATATTGTCCATATATCTTTTTTAGTGCTGATACTGTAATTTTGATCCCTCTGCACTAACCGAGAATTATTCAAACAAATGGCAGAGCAAATACTAAACTGTTTTAAGACAGTTTTCATATATTTGGGCTTATTTATCAAGAATTCACTGCTGAGAACTTGTAAAAGAATAATTCAAAAGCAAAACATACTGGCATGTACTGAAACAAATCAAAATGCTTAGAACAAGCCAATCCTTCTCACCTAGATAACTGAAATTCAACCGGTGAACAAAACAATTTTAAGCCCTGAAAGTTAAGAAGTACAGTTTTGATGTACTTTGGGCACTGACTCTAAAAAATCCCTTTTCTTTCCATCTTTGAAATCAATACCTCTTCCTGGGCTCTATGAAGACGGTAGGCACGCTGCCTCCAGGGTCCAAGATCTTGTCAATCTGCATCTGTGCCTTGCGATATATTCTGTGCTGCTCTTTGGAGTCAACCACCACCACATCATCCACCACTGGAAATTCATAGTGCCCTTTACGCTTGGCGCGAAGGCGAATCTTATTGCGGTGATGCTCTATCTCAGATTTATGCCTCAGGGCTGTTTGTATCTTAAAGAAGGAAGGCAAAAAAAGAATTGCATTTTTCATTTGTATATTTTGCAAGCTGGATTTTGCTGCTCTTCCTCCACACCTCTCTGCCTGCCCCAACCTCCCTCATCCCCCTCCCTGCCCCAAATCTCTGAAGGACTAAAATAAGTCACACAATTTACAAACACACCACATTCTTTCTCAGATATTTTGCAGTATCGCCATTGTCTCCCCAGGTAGATGTACTATTATACACAACACAATTGCCAGCACAGCAGGTGCAATTAGAGGGAGGTGGCAGTTTGTTAACAAAAGGCTGGAGGAACACAAAAGACTCCTGCTGTCTGACAGAAGTGACACTGCTCTGAAAAATAAGATTAACCAGTCTGTAGTTTGCTTTGCCTGTCAAACAGAGATACACTTAATCAATAGCGCTGAAATCTAACACCCTTTTCCTTTAATGACCTTCATCACCTATGAAGCAAGAAAGAGCTAACTGAGCTCATAACTCAGTGCCTCTGCTGAGCATGAGAGGTTTCCATAAGCTATTCAAGAATGTAGGAGCAACACAAGGGCCCAGGTCCCTGGATGAGCTTGTCACTATCAGATCTACATCTTCCTGCATGCTGAGTTTTTGTGCCTCTCTCACACCCTTTTTCAAATTTCCTGAAATGCATCTCATTATCTGGGAAAGCTATCATAAAATCACATTTTTTAAGTCCTGGTCCAACACTCACTGAAATCATTGTTATTACTGGAAAACACTTGAGCACCAGATCAGGTAGCAACAACCGCTCTACCTCTGCTGGACTAGTTCTGGAACACATCTGCATCAGCAAATTAAAAAGCAAATAAAAACTGATTTCTGTGTATTCTCTCATGAAAAACCCTAAGAAGCATACAAGGGACACAAGTCAGATTTACTCTTTATATTTATGGTTAGGATTGTATGTCTTCTGCTCATATAATCAGATTTCTGTTTTGTGGCCCCTCTTGCCTATGTATCCTAGATATGTGTGTTTACCTCTCTTCCATAGGGTAGACAGAAACACAGAATCTTAACAAAGTTAAATTACAGGTTTCAGTAATCTTCCACTCTGAATTATGAGATGATGCCTTATACCCAGCACAAAACCAGGATGCAGGTATGTGGTGCTGTCAGGCAGTGTATGATGTGGTTTTACAGTGCATCACCTTCTCTGCTCATGCCCCAGCCATGCTCATAGTCTGCATACAGTAACAGGAGACCTCAGAGAAAATGGGAAGTTTCTGTATGTTTACTCTCAGCTAAACACTCCAGAAGTTGAAAGCAATTAAAATACTGCAAACTCACACGCCACAATGTTTTGAGATAATTTCTTTGTACAACCCATTTCCTGAGTTGCTGAAAATTCAAAAGAATAGTGTAGAATGAAAGCCAAACTGGGCCGCAAGTTCCAATTCTCAAATATTAATTAACACAACTCTCATTAAGTCATATCCTGATGACTAGCAAAAGGATGCTAACACAAGGTATCCTGATCATCAAATTTTCTCCTCTCTCAGTGTTTTATTTTTGGTTTAGATATCTCTTAAAAATAGGTCAGATTATTTCTCTGGATAGAAACAGGATTATTCCTGTAATTTGTCAAGATTTCACTCCTCAGGACATAAGGAGGAACTCATGATAACAAAAAACTGGATGTTTTTCAATTCCCTATTGGCTGGGCATAGAGTCCTGCAAAAACATTCAAAGCACTTTAAAAATACCTCTTTATTAATTTTGTTGGTCTCTGCCACTCGATCAGAAAGCACCGAGTTCTGAACCGGAGGTGCTGCCATCGGCTGCATGGCAATCAGCTGGATCTTGCTGGGGACCCGTCTGCTGGCATCTGAGGAACGTGACATCCTATCCACGTGTTCAAAGATAGATGCTGAGGAGTGCTGCTCATTTCCACTGCTGGTCTGAGGGGGTCCTAAATCACCAGAACCAATACAGAGTAAAGCAGTGCTGCCAGGGTTATCTCAGTCACATGTTAAGTTCTACAGATGCTATGCTACAAGACTATGCCATGTTTTCCATCTGTGTTTAATTTGCCCTACAGGCCTTCCAGCTGATTCACATTTAGTGTACAAGTTTACCCTGTGGTTTGCAAATTATAAACATTTTTCCATTATAATTCCAGAAGGTGAGCTGTCATTCTTTATTTCTGTAAATCAAGCTCTTGGCATTTGCAATCCCCCAAAATCTCAATCTACTCTTTACTCCATAAAAAGCTGTTCAAGCACATACTGCTAATGGCTTCTCTCATCAGTACTTAAGGAGATGCAAATTGCTCAAATGGAAGTTCAAAGAGCAATGAAAGATGTCTGAATGCAAACTACATTTCTTAAGTGATAGGAGTTACATAGGAACTAAACAAAAAAATCCTTAGAAATCCAAACAAACCACAAAGAATTTTACAGACATGTTACTGATTAAAGCTTTTAAAGCACTCTTCTTCTCTGTGACAGGATAAATAATTCATCTAGTAATAAACAAGCTGCACAAATATTGCCATGTAATTTGTTGAAGAGGTCAAACCAACTCAAACACCATCAGCAAAAGATAGAAACCAATACTCATGGAAGTTGCGCTCCAGGTCCTGTCAACAATTAATCACTTCAACAGAAATGGGTCATCTCCCTCAAAAGACTTGAAATCTGTAGGATCACCCCAGTGGTTTGCAGTTAAACACAGATTTAATTTTTTTTTTTTTTCCCAGTTAGACCTAGAACAGGAACTGCAATGTGGATGAGGCTTGCAAAACAACCTTCTGTGTTGTTCACATGCTAAAGCCACAAATTCTCAAACTGCTTCTCACTATGAAATATAAGCAATGAGAGATCAATATTTGTGACTCTCCTTATGGAGGAACATAGTCTCACATCCTTGCCCAGACTTCTCCATAAAGAGATTTTCAAGATTCAAATCAGGAGGAAAATCCCGTTTGACTGTGATACAGAATCAGTTGTTGATCAGCACGATCCAACTACAACAGACAAGGAGGAAAATAAAATAGTCACTGCTCTGATCCCTTTGCAACATGTGCTGGGAATGCAGGATAGGGCTTGGAACAGGAGTGAATGCTATCTTCCTTAGAAGGCCACAGTAGATCACTTGCTCCTTTGCCTCCCTCTTTCTAGCACAAAGAGGGAGCAGGAGAAGGAAGGAATGGTACACTTACACACACTCACAGCATATTGCTTTTGGGCTGGAAAGCAATCTGGCCACAAGTTGAGCAAAATTCTTATTCTTCCTATTTCTCAATCCTGATCAATGGATTGTCAAACATACCCATTTATAAATGGCATGCAACATTGATAAATGTGACTTTTCCGTATAAGTGTCACTAAAAAGAAGGTAAGCAGTTCCATTTCAAGACCTCTGCATCCCAAAAGTTTTGAAAGATGCAGAGACTAAATGAAATATATCCGTCTCTCTAGCTATTTATATCATCTTTACCAATGGTCACCTTCACAGCCCCATCTTCATGCATTTCTGAGAAGTGTGCAAGTGCTGCCTCTCACAGAGAGTGGTGCAAGATACATTAATTAGTATGGATCCCTCAGAGTAATCATGTAGTCAATAGAAATCAGAACTTCTGCATCCATCTTTCCCATTTTCCCCACACATTAGTCATTTTTTCCCCACCTTTTCACTAACAGCCATTCTCAAGTTCACTGACCTCCAACACAAATTTTAAGGTTATTTTCATATTACTTGGTTAGCAAGGCCCAACATATTCAATTACACTAAGAATTCACTCTGACTCTATAATTTCATCCCTAACCTCCCCTTTTACACACATAAACAAATGCTTGACAGAGGCCTCTTAGCTGAAACAGGCTAAACTCATTTTGTAAAACTGTCCAAAAGTCCCACTGACAAATTTTGGTAGGGCTCTACAGTAACACTGTGTTGTTACTCCCTTTTGCAGAAGAGATACACACACACAAACCCCTCATAAGCTGCATGTGACCTTTAAATCCCCTGTGTGTGCATACACTGAATGCGTCTATAAATACAAACTATGACACAAGTACAGTAAAGTAGATAAAGTCTGGAAGTGCACAGTGCTGTACACATGTCGCAAAAGGAGAAATGGTTTCTCACTCAACACATAAATAAGCACAAAAGTTTGGACAGAGAGAGTAATTTCTCATTTCAAAGTTCTTACATTACATTATTGTCCATTCTTAGAAAATCTTCCTTATAAAGCTATCAGATGGCACTATATGAATGAATTTCTGATCTCAGGCTAAAAAACAATGGAGAGGAATTAATACCCCAATATTGGGCAGAACACATTTAAACAACTAGTCCATATAGGTCACACGTCAGGATCAATGTTCATCACTGTTCTCTGAGTTCAAACTACTAACTGAAATGTCAGGGAAAATTAACTGATCTGCAGGAAGCTATGATTTCATATAAAAACCAATACAGCTCAAGACAGAGAAAGGCTACTGCTTCCTGCACCCTCTTGAAGTAAAAACAAGAGACACAGCAACCAAAGGGCATAAGGCCTCATCCAAAACCAGATCAAGACAATGGGATTCTTCCACTGGTATCTAAATGAGTCAGAGTATGCAGTTTCAGATGAATTTAATACAGTTTGTATCCCAGTAGTTTATGTCCCTAGAATGCAGCTGATGATTCATTAAACCCAACAATGGAATGCATCACAGCTAACCCTCTATCCATCCTTCTCTACTACTGTAAGATGAACACTGCTATCGGAGGCCACAGTCCTTATTTTATCATCAGATATGTCATGCATTATCGAAGACAGTGTCAGTTTTCTCCTGCCATATGTTTGCCATGTCTCAATCCTGGTTAGGGAAACACTAGTTCAAGAGAAAATATTCTGTGCTTCTTTGCAGGTAGTTTGTGTTTATCTTGGACTTTCAGTAAAGAAATTAATTCTAACAGTATCTCTAACTTGTTTATACAAAGCTAGTTTCAGGACCAACAGCTGCCTTAATTTTGCTTCTTTCACAGTCATGTTTTCCTCAATAATTTGAAAAAATTGGGAGGAAATTAGAAAAATGTGCTGGATGACTATAATTTGTGTTACTGAGATTTTTTTTTAAACACTTCAATAGCTCAAAGGCAATTTTGCTTTTTTTTAGACTCAAGACAAACCCTTCCATCCTTGAGATAGAATCGCAGCTACCCCAGCACCTCTATTTGTATTTGTAGTCAACTACCAGCTCTGGTTACTTACCCACTCTGTTTGCTCCTGACAACATAAAAGAAAAAGAAGAGACAACAAGAGTAATTATGACAAATAATTCAGCTGGAATGGCAACTGGAAAAGAACCCACAGCAGTAAGATGATTGCATTTACTTTTGAATGAAATGCATGAACTTGGATCGAACTGCTAAGCCTCAGCTGCACAAAGTGGAAGCTGAATCTCCCATTTAACAGAGAGCTCTCTCCAGACAGTGCCTCCAATTCTGAATGCTAAAAATAGTCTCTATGATTACCAAACTAGAGGCATCAAATGCTGAAAAAATAGTGTATTTGATCCAGTAAGGGCACCGTAAGTAGAAAGGACACATTTTACACAGTATCCTTGCTGGCTTTATCAGGCAATTCAGATGCAGCAACACGTAACATTCCTACACCAAAACAAAATGTTAAACCTTACATAAAGTTTTAAGTCAGATAGAAAATGAAGAGAAGAAAATGAAGTTCCCAGGTAAGAAGAAATGGGAGGACACTAAAACAGAGCAAGAGAATTGAAGTCAGATAGGTTGGGGAAACTCAAACAATCCTGACTTCTGTCATACCATAATTGTTTTCCTATACATTTGTACTTGGGCATGATTCCTGGTCCTTAGAGCAAACCTAAAGCATTGAAAACATGTAGCATCAACACAGTATCTTCTTTTTGTAAACTTTCTAAAGTATATAGACTTCCTGCTGAATTATTAGAAAGTATAACTTTTCAGTAACATTAGCAGATCCCATGCTTTGTTTTCTTACACATTCATTACATAGGAAAGCCTGCTCCATCACCCATGTTCTTCCAGAAGTAGTCGACATTATAAAAGTTTAAGAATCATACATTGTTTAAATTGCTGTTTAGCCATCCAAAAGCTAGCTGTTTATATAATAAACTATCTTACATAGTCCTCATTTCTGCAACAAAGAAAAACTTTGTTTTTCTGAAAGTTGAACTGAAGATTGTCTGCTATGATCTCAATTTCACTGGCACTGCATTCCTCAGAAGTCACCTTTATGTCTCAGCTGGTATTTCACAAGACTGTGTGGAAAAACACTCAATATACTAAAGAGATTGCTCACAATGTGGTCAGTATTTTCTTCTCTTCAGTCTCTATTGCCACCAAAGCTATGTGTATTAAAAACTAGTGGAGATACCACAAACTCCTTTATCAGATATTCAGTATCAGAATTTTCTCTAAGAAGACTATTGTGATTTAAGACAAAAATCTGGTAGCTAAAACCACAGGCAAGGAACAAGCCGTCTAAAGCAAAAGGCTCTCACAAAAAACACCTAAGTGTTTGTTTAGGCACAGTTAACCACACACTTTGAAACAGGAAAAGAATTTATAACAAAGTTTTAATTAAAAAATAAAGGTGCATGTTCAGTGTTTTTTCAGTGAGAAAAGAAATATATTTTAGGGTATCTCCAAGACCAGTGATGGCATTTTAACTGAAAGGAAGATGGTTCTTTACAAAAAAAGACCACTGTTACTGTCATTCCAGCACTGAATTTTCATCTTTCTAAAGCACAATCATTCAGGCATTTTGATGTCTGAATTAGAACTTATTTGTAAACCTTTTACCTCTCTGCTCTCTTTTTTTTTAATCTCACTTTTTCCAAGTCACAATTACACCCACACAGTGTGAAGTCCTGCTGTGACCTCTACTGCCCATGTAGCTGTCTGCAATTCTGCTACCAGGAGAGCCACAATTAGGCCTAAATGGAAAGAGTTCTGTTGGGGCTGTGTGTGGGACAAAAGGACCGAAGATCCATTCCTGCTAAGCCATTAGTTTCAAAAGCTTGCTGGAATGAGAGGAATGTGTAGCTCTTCAGTTTCACAGGAAAAAACTAAATCAAAAAGAAAAGGATTTTCTGCAACAAAACCCAGAAAAATCAACAGCCAAAGATGAGCTTAGAAAAGTTACAGCACCACAGTAACTCTTGTAACTCTTCAACCTGAGTAAAGCCCTGCTAGTGAACACAAGGGAAAATAAAGCAACAAACCCTTCTTCACTGCTCTGCGTGGTTTGCCTTCGTTTGCAATAGCTGATGGTCTTGCACTTTCTTCTCCTGTCTCCCTCCCGCTGGATTGTTCACTTGCCGTGGAGTCAGCATCTGATGGAGAAATCCTGCCACAAACAAAACAGTATGTGACACGTTTGCAAAGGGGCACAATCCTCACACAGCGAAAATATTGTGCTAAAATATCTTGTGAAGACTGCTAAAATTTTCCTCTGTTTATAAGTATATTTGTAATACATTATCATAGCCAGATATTCATTACCATGATGTTATTGTCACTGCGTGTGAAAACCGACTGCAATAAGATTCACATGTGCCAATATTATTAAGTAATCTTTCCTTTAAGATACACTACCAGAAAAAAACCTCTGCATTTATAAGTAGCAGTTTACTCTTCAGACAGAAAATAATTACCTTACAAATAAGAAACCCATATAGGTAACTAGTCTAACATTCAGCCTTGCTGACTCGGCATTCCCTTGCTGACAATACAAGTCCATGTGAATATTTTCCTGGCTAGTCAAATGTAGGGCCACTCAAAAATGTTTCTTTTATGTAATTATCCCTTGCAGTCATGAGATTCTTAAAAAGACTTGTTACCTAAAAATTACAATCCCAGTGTTCATACCTTTTGTGGGTGATAGAGAAAAACAAAAAAATACCATGATCTTACCCAACAAAATACTCCCGCTGTAAAATTAGTCAGACAGTAAAAAAATAGAAAAAAGTAGAGGGCATACACTATTGCCCAGCTGACACCAAAGTCTGTCTTTTCACATGGGATCAACCTTTGTGCTGGTGTCTCTAGTGACCATTTTGTCTTGTGAACACTCGTATTCTATTCTGGCAGAGAGTTAATCACTGAAAGTGTGCACATGTCAGTGCATTAACTTCATTAATGCAGGATTTGCTTGGCCTAGATGGATATCTGAACTAGTTACTGAGGCTCTTGGCTAAACATCAACCTGTCTAGAGTCCACAGTCTAAGATAACTATATCTAGCCTGACAAGTCCATTGCAAGTTAAATCAACTCCTTGCAGCAGGCAATGCTCTGAATCGACTTCCTTTTTCCCCTCCCTGAACAATGCACTGATCTGCAGGACCATAATATTAATGTCACATCCCAAGTGAAAAAATAACAGCAGGGGAAAGAGGATAAATGGTCCTCAATGGGCTTACAGGCCTGCATCACTGCATCTTCCCCTTTTTCTAAGGTGGAAGGTGTGCAGAGCTATCACCTCCACCACCCTTGTCTTGGTTCAGCAGAGTATAAGGCTGGAGTTCTGCTTCCAGACTTCCTACTGACTTTGTTTCTCCTCATTGTGCTTTGCATTCCTTCATACTCCTTCCCCAGTTACCTAAGTTATCATTGAGTTATAGGAACATAAATAGTGCTGAATCGACATCAATCATTCCTTATAAGTGCTAAGCAATATGTAGTTGTATCCTCTCAAGCCAAAACAACGGGTCCAACTCTCAGCTGGAGCCCAGGGATGCTGTGCTTTCTGAACTCAACTGCTCTTGTTTGTTGTTTTTAACAGATACAGAACATGTACTCACATCACCACTGTATTTCCTGGCATGCAACATACAATCCTGAATTGTACCGCTACAAATTGAGTTCTGTATTTCCTCACAAAACAGCAAACAGCTAAACCCAACATAACACAGTATGAAATCATTTCATATTTCAACTTCTGCCTCAGGGAATAAATGTTTTAAATCTCAAGCTGACATGGGCATGTCAGAATGGTAGGGAGATGACGGTAACATCTCCACAGTTAAGCCTAAAGGAAGATTTGTTCTTAAGGGAATACGAAGGAAAAGAGGGAAATTTTTTTTTGAAAACATTTCAAGTGTTTGAACTCCAGGTTGGTCACTCATCCCTGTGCCTAGGAGCAGATCCTCCTATGCTAACTATGGAAACTATGCTAAGGCACATGAAAAATAAGGAGGGACCTGGTGACAGCCAGCATGGCTTCAGTAAGAGCAAATCATGCCTGACATATTTGGAGACCTTCTACAATAGGGTCATGGCATTGGTGGATAAGGGAAGAACAAGTAACATCATCTATCTGGACCTGTGCATGGCATCCTCGTCCCTAAACTAGAGATGCATGGATGTGACCAATAGAAAACTTGGTGGGTAAGAAATTGGCTGGATGGTCATGCTCAACATGTTGTGGTCAAGGTCTCAGTGTCCAAGTGGAGAGCAGTGACATTCCTCATGGGTCAGTATTGGAACTGGTGCTGTTTAACATCTTGCTTAGCAATGTGGACAGTGGGATTGAGTGCACCCTCAGCAAGCTCACTAACAACAACCTCTGTGGTGTGGTCAACACACTGGAGGAAAAGGATGCCATCCAGAGGGACCCTGACAGGCTTAAGAGGTGGGGCCACGTGAAACTCATGAAGTTCAACAAGGCCAAGTGCAAGGTCCTGTACCTGGTTCAGGCCAATCCCAAGCACAAATACAGGCTGGGCAGAGAATGGATTGAAAGCAGCCCTGAGGAGAACTTGGGGCTATTGGTGGACGAGAAGCTCAACACGAACCAGTAACATGCACCTGCAGCTCAGAGAGCCAACCATACCCTGGGCTGCATGAGAAAGAATGTGACCAGCAGACTGAGGGAGGGGATTCTGTCCCTCTACTCCACTCTTGTGAGATCACAGCTGGAGTACTGCATCCAGCTCTGGAGGCCAGTATGAGGAGGACATGGACCTGTTGGAGTGAGTCCAAAGGAGAGCCACGAAGATGTTTAAAAGGCTGGAGCACCTATGCTATGACGAAAGGCTGAAAGAGTTAGGGCTGTTCAGCCTGGAGTAGAGAAGGCTCCAGGGAGGCCTTATCATAGCCTTCCAGTACCTGAAGGGAGCCTACATGCAAGCTGGAGAGGGACTTTTTACAAGGGCATGTAGTGACAGGACAAGAAGGAATGGCTTTAAAATGAAAGAGGTAAGTTTAGACTAGGTATTAGAAAAAATTCTTTACTATGAGGGCAGTGAGGCACAGGAACTGGTTGCCCAGAGAAGCTGGGATGCCCCATGCCTGGAAGTGTTTAGGTCTGCATTAGATGGGGCTCTAAGCAACCTAGTCTAGTAAAAAGTATCCCTGTCCAGGGCAGTGGGGTTGAAACCAAATAACATTTCAGGTCCCTTCCAACCCAAACCATCTATGATTCTATACTTAATTAGATGCTATTAAAAAAAAGAAATATCTTTGTTCAAAATGTGATCAATGATTCACTATTATCTTCAGGGGAATCATTAAAATGTTGGCTTCTTAAATTTTTCCTGCTTCATTTTCTGAATTATTCTAGATGAAATACCAAAACAACCTCAAGTTTAAACTTATTTCTTATGCTAATGAGCATATAGATACCTTTCATACCTCCAAGTATCATCTCTGCATTAGGCTGCTTTTGAAATTTTTAAAAGAAAGACAGAAACACCTCTCTTTCTGATTTATATTACTTCGTTTTAAATTATGTAAGCTCCACCAAAACAAGTCAGTTCATTTTTCTTCCATTATTTTGCGATTTTGCCCACCTTCCACTGTACCACTGGTAGTCTACTACTTACAAGGCCTATAGGGAGTTAGGAAGACAAGGCTTAGCATCTGGAAGGGGGAAACTGAGCTTTATGAAGCCCACATGGGGAAGATGAAGCAAGGATCTTAAGACAACTGGGGCTTTAGAGAAGGCACAGAAGGCTGAACTGAGGAACAAGCTGTGTCACAGAAACCTGTAGCTCAGTTAGAATCATCATTAATTTCTTTCTAAGTTCATTCTATTCTGTCCTGATTACCTTTTTTTCTCCCACCATGCAGTATCATGTAGGTATAAGCACAGGGGATGCAGAGCTCGAGACAGAGGAGTGTATATATGAGAGTGAGGGAGAGGAAGAAGATTACTGGAAAATGGAGCACAGAGGAGCTCATCTCCTCAGAGTTCCATTTTTTTCCCACCTCTTACCTTCTCACCCCTTTTTCTTTTGTGCACAGATCCTTCTTTACTGCACAGCTTTGTTACAGCATGTGTCCTACACAGGTCTTTCCCGCAAAACACACTCACATCATTTGATTATTGGAAAAGGTCAGGAAATTTGTGCTGAAGGTTGACAGACACTTCACCTGCACAGCTCTGAGTTATCACTCCTTTTTCTGACTAAGGATGGTTTGCTATGAGAATAATCAGATTATCATAAATAAAAACATTCATGCATCTTCTCTGAATTTTGGAGATATGGCTCATTATTGGAAATCCCGACTCTTCATACATCTATTGGTCACTATTAATGTTAATGAAACACATTACTACTTGTCAATAGTTTTCATCTGTTTTAAACCATCTGTTGTCTCAGTAGCTAGAGATCACATCAAAGAGATTGCACTGGAAAACATACACTTGGCGTTTCCAGTAATAAGCAATTACTTGACTCCAGTCAACTCAGCAGTGTCTTAAATAACCCTCTTAATTTGGCATGTTCTCTTTAAGAGAAAAATGAACCCTAAATTCTCACAACCTTGTACGAATGAGTAGTGAGGTATAACTGACAGCTCACTAGGAAACACCAAGTTCCAGAGTTCTGCAACAGTTATTTCCACTGAAATTGCCTTAAAAAGACTATAATCACTAGCCATTAATAAACTGTTGTCTACTACAATTTGTCTTATCTCTGTGAACTGACCTCCCTCTGTGTCGAACAGTCTTTGAAGGCTTTGTGGAAGTCTTGGATTTGGGGCTGGGCACATCTCCGTTTTCAGATGGGGTAGTATCCTTAATAGGTCCTGGTAAAGGAGCTGGCTCATGGATAATCAGGACATCATCTTTATTGTGCTGGCCCAGATGCTGCTTAGCAAAATCAAAGCCTTTCACACTGGGGGCTTGTAGCTGTGAGAAAAGAACAAAGACAAAAAACAGGAACTGTGAGTGACAATGAGTACAAAGGCTTTGGTTCAGATCTGCAAACAATGGCCACTAGGAGGATGGTCAGGCTATGATAGTCTGGGGACATGAGAGATGCAGGAGAATTAAATAAACTCTCCACAAATATGTCTTCTTACATCAGTATATGATACACATTTTAAAACTCACAATCAGTAAATCTAGTTAAGAAACAGCCTTCTGATGCTGCTAAATTCTGTTGCAGCTATTTCTTCAGATTTCATCACTGTGTGAGGAGTTTTTTGTGTACTTGTGGGTGCAAGGCTGTAGATACCTGTGTAGTGACTGAAATGGTTGCCACTGCCAGGTCTTCTTTCCATTTCTTTCACTCAAAATGAACGAAGGGTTTTAAATAATTTGAATAATGTCACTGCTGATCTTCCTCATTGTGAGCTCCCCAAATCTGCAGAAGTCTGGGAGTGCATGTACAAACACTTAGTTCATCTCATGAAAGACAAACACTCTGCAGATCTGAGCTATACAGCAGCCTGGCAATGACTTTTATGCCAGCATGGATGCCTCCAAAAAAGAACTGAAAATCTAGCTCTGAATAGACAGAAATATATATAAAAGGCTTTGGAATTTAGAGAAATTATCCCAGAGATCTTATTGAGGAATTATGGGTTCAATGTGCATCTTGCTTGAGAAAGACACAGAACTGTGTCTTTTATTTTCTTAACTGTATTTATTAAAAAAGGTTATCTCACCTTGTCAGTGACTTGATTCAGACTTAATTTAATCAAGGCTCCAAGTTTTCAAGCTCTCTGCTGATTTTTTGGGGCTTTGGAGTAATTAGAAATTCTGAAGAACTAATTAAGAGAAAATTTTTCTTCAAATTTCCCTCAATTTTATATAGTTTGAAAGAAGAAAGAAACATTGATAACTCCAGCTTTCAAAGTGCACGCACACAGTCCCACTACACACCACACACAAAACCCTGTGTGTGTTCCTAGAGGTGATTTCCTGCAAAGTGAAGCATGTGCTGGAGTGAGTTTATATGGGTGCGTCAGGTTCCAGATGTTTAAATGAACCCCCTTTCATAAAGCTTGGCATGCCAACATAACTAACTGCAAACACACTCGTCTGATATCATGCCAAAGATAAGCTTGCCTAAGGAATATTCTGAAACAATCTCTTCAAAATATTTTCTCAGTAAGCAAACATTTTCCAAATGGTTCTTAGAAAGGGTGATGCAGTCAAGCAAACTGCCTATTTAAACCAGTAGATGGCAATAAAAGCTCTTCTGTAAAAGCCAACAGCGATCTGAATGGTTGAGGTTTTGGAGGTCATTTCTCACAAAATGAATAAGCTTATTATTTGAACAGATCTGGATATCTTCCACTATACTCCATTTGTCTTGGGCTTTGCAACAGTGCCTTGAATTCAGCATTATGGGCGATTCAGTTATTGAATTTATGCAAATAACTGCAACCACTGATTCGAGACGGCACTGTGGAGCTACACCAGGCAAAAGTGTAACTGTGTCTCCATTTTTTTGTCATTGTCACCTAGTGAAGCCTTCCTGAAATTTTCCCCCCTTCAGATGTTAAACATTTGTCTTCAAGATCTTGCTTGCTTAAAAAAAACAAACACATCTTCACAAATTCCCACACCCCCAAAATACTTATGAGGAAGAACTTTTCCCTTCCTCTGTCAGAATTACTATGCCCATTTGCAGCACTTTAATTACTGAAACTTCTCTTAGGTACCACACCTCCCCTGTTTAACCCCACCTGTTTGACATTATGTCTATCTCTTTGAAGATATTCCTGGGTGTGACACTCTTCCTTTGAACTCTTCAGTGCCTTCCCTTCTTCTAAGCCTTTTATACTCCCTCCTCATGCCCACACAGCCCTGCTGCTGATCCCCAATGATCACTTTCTCTATTTCGTTATATTCCACTCCACTGCCTCCAGCTCCCTTAGCTCCAAAGATGGTAAGAGTCTTTACCATGTGCTGGACACAAAAAATTTTGGTGGTGTTCTACCCTTTCCTAAGCACCCCATGACTTGACCTGCAAAGTTACTACTGCTTTTTGTAGTAGGTGGGGTGGGCAAAGACAACTGAAAAGACAAACATTGTAGTAATATGAATTACTAGTATGGTTTTACTAAGAGTGCTGCATGTGTGAAGCATGCAATCTCCACCCCAGAATACTGAGTTTGTAAACGCATTGAAAAGTAAAGCAACATACAAAAATATAAAATTTTAATCTTTTGACTTTAAATAGTCTTATTCCTAGCTGCAGTCTAGCATAACCTCTCATCAAAGCACAGCTATGGGAACAGATATATTTATGTCCACATGTACATACACCACAGCATATGCATGCACAAATGTTTATCTGCAGACAGACCACACAGAAGTTGAATTAAAAGGCTGATAGTATTGCAAAGACCAGCAATCAGACTATAAAAAATAGCAGTTAAGTTTGTCTGAACAATCACAACTGGATCCTCTCCTGCACAGGCATCACAAGAGTCTTCAGTTCCAAAATCATAAATTCAGTTCTTCCACAGGAACTCTCTTGCTCTCCCCCATCCTGCAGGATCCCTGGCATAGGCTGAGCCTTCTGCTGTTAGCCAAAGTTGGGCAGAATGTAAGACTGTTATTTGCAGGACCAGGATACCCATCTCCTTTGATGCAGAAGCTGGCAACACAGTGAAGGGAGGAGGGGATGCAAGATGAGAAAGGATGTGTTCCTTTATGCATGTTTGAAGCAAGGGTGGCTGAGACTTTGCCAGTGTGTTTCATGGACACTTACTGGGCAACAGAGGACTCGCCAGTCTTAGGTATCACCACCCCATCTCTTACAGAACGTATGACTTCCTAAAGTTGCAGTCAGGTAAACTCCTCATCTGGTCCTATTCTTCCTTGACAGGCAGAAGCATCCCCTCTATCCCACCCTCTTGCCCCTCTCCCTCTGCCTGCCAGCTGCCCATTCCAGTTTATAGTATCTGAGAACTTGAGGCTCAATGCTCCTTATATTTTTAATACCTGGTGTCATCACAACCTCTGCAGAGAAAAACCCCTCAGCTTTTGGTACATCTCTGCAGACCTTATATGCACAGAACAGGTGTAATCCTATGAGAATTTAACTGTAAATCACTCATAAGTCTCTGTCAACCCCATGCAAACAATTTCCTAAAGGTTTAAAACTGAAGTCAGAACCGACAAAAGCATTTCCTTCACAGAAAACAATCTGGTTCTCTTTCCTTCCCCATCCTGCACCCCCTAAGGCTGACAATATGCACTAGAGTTTCTCCAGGACAATGTTTAAAATTTGGACACTTTATTTCCTTTTAACCTTGTTCTTTGAAAAACAAACTCTTCTTATCATCTTAAAAAGAAAGTTTCAGTATGAAACTGATCCTTGAACGGAAAACTTTGGCCTGAATGATTCAAATCTTGCAGGGTTCTGTATCGCCTAATAGCAACATTTCTAGGTATTTCCTGCTAAAAAAATGTAAGCTGGCACTACCAGCTCCATCCAATACATGAACAGTATGAGAGACTGTATGACATTTGTATATACATGTTTGAGCATACGAATGAAAAAACGTGATAGAAAAATGTGATCCTACATGTAAAAGATGATACATGACTGAATATGAAAAGAAGTTCACAACAAAAAACCTGAGAAAATCACTTATTAAAATTACCCAGGATTTGAAAATACAAATATTATAGGATTACTACTGCAGAAACAGTGTTGACAGGGACCTATGTTGTTTTCTTAAGGAAAAAAATCTACGCTTCTGACACCTCTCCTCACAGACCATGGCAGTACTATGACTTTTAACTGAGAACTGACAGCAGCCAAAATCCCCATTTTCAGTGAAAAGTGCCTGAAGGACACTGAAACACAACTCCGCTTTCTGCAAGACTAGATAGTCAGATCACCAAGACTCAGTGACATGAACAAAGTGTTATTAAAGACTGAAGATGTTTCATACCTTTCCTTATAAATTTTATTTGCCACCTGTTGCATTCTTTCTTTTCTTTATATCAAATTATATAAGTGTAACAGGTTATATTACCTTTGCTCAACTTGGGACTGGTAGTCAGAATACCATGTGTGGATCAGTCATCTATTACTCATAAATTAATCACCACCAAGAAAAGAATGCAGTATCTTTTAAGAGCACAGTTGTACTGATACTGTTACCTGCTCAGGTGCTGAAAATGAGCATCTTTTCATCAGCCTCAAGTGCCTTTACCCAAGACTATGCAAAACCAGCCTTGGCAAAGATTCCTTGTTTTAAATGTAAGCTGTCACCGTTTTTCATTTATCTTTATATACTTGTGAAAGGGAAAAGATAAACTACTCCGAAGCTTGCCACCAAAATGAACGTGTCTAAATAACTGCATTCATAAGGAATTGTATTATACAAATACAGAACATGCCAAAATCGAAGAGGAAGATGATTTCAAATTGGTAAGTCAAGACAGTGTTTTCACTCTATTGTTACATACTGAATGAAAACAACCAAACCAAAACGACAACCACCAAACCAGTATTTGAAGCTTGATTCATAGAAAAGTCAAATGATTTCTGCAGAAGCCTACAAAATCTGTGCACTCGGTCAAGACTTATTCTGTAAAAGCAGGTAATTTCAATGCTGTTCAAGTCACAGAAATACAAAATGGTTGCCAATATATTGTTTTGTTAGATGCAGAGACACACCAGGAATGTCAATAATCTGTTTTCTCATGAAAGCAAATACTGCACATACAGGTCAGTGAGTAATTTCAGCAGAAAGCAGAAGCATGGTAATACTTGGTATTCTCCCTGTAGCTCCTATAAGCACTTGAATTTGGAAATAATATGAAGAATAACATATTAAGACAATTTTCTACTGATTTTATACCATGGTCTTGCCTTGTTCCTTGTAGAGCCAGATGCCGAGGCTGTTAAAATACATTTCTAAGGAAACAAAGGAACTAAGCGTGTATTTCAGTGTTGGTACATAACCTGTGAACAGGACAGGAAATCCTGTAAAGAAGTCCTGCTGACCTGTGACCTTACTACCATGCTAGAACATGGCATATTACAGGATAAAGAAACTTTACAGCGAAAGAAATTGCTGTCAAGCCTACTAGCTTAAACACAGCAAGACAATGAAAACCACTGTTTTTAATATTAATGTGCATTGAAGATGTAAGTCAGTGTGATTTAGGATAGCTTAAACCTATTTTACATCACCAACTGCATTCACAACCTGAGATTCGCACACCAAACCCTTCACCATCTTCCTAGGGCACCATAGCATAGGGTAGTGTGAATTCACTGCATTACTTTCATGATGCATCAGAAAGGACAATTATTTGCAACTGCTTGTGTCCTTGGTAGGGTCTTCGTAACTCTTTTTTCACCAGGTGTCTATCTAACTCATCCAAGAAGTCACCTACATATTTCTCCCACAAGGATCATTCATCCATATTGTTTGCAGTCACTAGTCCATGAGATATTTAAAACACCTAACAATAAATAAGAATTTAGAAGTATTGAAACATGTTCACCTTTCACAGTCTACTTTCCTATTCAGCTCATTCTTCTATTCTCATTCATACATATCCTTCCATATACAGGTAAGTATAACCTCTCTGGTTTTTGTTTACATTGCTCTCCTTCAACATAAACCCCTTTGTGATCACAGCCTAGAACTGACTGTAATGTATGCATACAAATTATACATGTGATTCAGTAGCAATAATGCATATCTGAATTAAAGAGTCAAAAAACCTTTGTTCATTTAAAAAGCCTTCTAGAAGATCACATAGGACAGTTCCCACTCCATACTCCCATACTCACCCTCAAAACACTGAAAAAAAGACCCATTTGTATCTCTCGAGGTCTTTTCATGCATTGTCTCTTTTATGAAATGGGATATGATACAACCCATTTATGCCATAAGCACAAACTCTTTTGTAGTGTACTTTAAAAAAAACCCACTAAAGTACCACTGAGAAAAGTGCAGAAGGGTCCTTCACTGCTGCTGGTTTAGGAAATACTTCTAAGGACCAAAACAAAAAAAGTCTCTCATTTAAATACTTTCCCTTGATAACTGTATGTGTGTAAAAAGAAGTGCATGTGCAATGGCAGATTACTCTTAGGCAGGACACCATCACCCTCCTGTTACAGCTGTTACAGCCTGTGCTTCCTATGGCAAGCCCCATCTCAAACAGAAGCAGAATTTTGAGTTGTGAGGACCAAAAAAGAGGTTGCATGTACAAAATTCTGCCTATTTTCTTATCTTGGACCAAGAGCCTCCTATACAAACCATGTCTCACATTTGTCAGCACAACAGCCCTTTGGTCAACTGTCACTATTTCTGGGAACAGGTAAATCAGTTGAGCAAATATGTCCTGGTAGAGAAGGAATATGCTTAGAGTTCCTCAGGTTGCTCCCACGAAGCTGGGAAAAAGTAGCACACTGTATAGACAGCACTGGTGGGGAAAACCAGAACAGCCTCTGGTCCTTCTTCCCTCCTCTGAAAAGTCAAAACTGTACTACTGCTTACCACCAAACAAACAGTAACTAAGGCAGGAATCCCACAAAAAATACCACCTCAGGAATTTTGCTTCTGCAGTAGGATTAAAAACAAATAAAGAAACTCCCAAACTTACAAAACTTTATAAAGCTTGAAATTCTCAAGACACCTGTTCTTCTTACAACAGATTCTTCTCATGGATTTTCATCATCCCTCTTCTTCTCCTTTGTGCATTTCTTCCTGCCACACTAATATTACCATGACAGCTCAGTAAATTTCACAAAATACAAGAGGGATCATGTTGTTGAAAGCCCGTAACTCCGAGTACATATATGCCCACAGGCTGCCAAGATAACTGCTCTAACAGGCAGAATTTTGTTTCTGAATCACACAGTTTTAGCTTTCCTCCTCAGACAGAAATGCCTCTGGGTGGATACTATCTTAATCACGGTTTGGTGAGGTTCCTTTGCACGCTGGTTGGATGGAAGTGCCAGGAGTAAGTTAGAAAAAGACTGGCAACTTTTTAGGATAGATAAGTCCCTGCTGTGCCTCAGTTTCACCAGTCTTGTGTCTGTAAGTAATGTTAAACAATTACTCTCGTAAGGCCCCGTACACAACCCCAGCACTAGCTGCAACCTCTAACAAAGGTAGCACAACATATAGAAATTCATAAATTAAGGGAACTCTTTTCTAAACTTGCAAAGCAAAAGAATACATTCATAACATGGTTCTCACTATCTACACAGAGCATATTTACAACAGTCCAGAAACACATCCTTCTATAAATAAGGAGAGAATTGCTATCAGACTTCTAAGACAGAGCATAGGTCAGCAATTGTCATTTACATTTTTGTGCTGGTATTTTGTTGAGCTCAATAACTCAAACACATTTATATGCCTAGAAAGGGTTTAACGCACACAGAAGGAAAGTACATTCACATATACTGCAAAGGCATTTTGGTCGCTGAAACGAAACTGCAAGTGAGAAGCAATACTAAAATTTTAGGCAAAAATGATTTAATGTTGGTGCATTTCCTTGTTCCCAAACCAGCTAAATTCTATGGTAGAGTCTCTCATCTTTTCTTAGGAGAGACAGAATTTACTTTCCCAGTATTAATCTCGTCTCAGAGGTTAATTATGTTTAGGATAGTATAAAGTTTATCTATATCTTGAAAGGGGATTATTTCTGTTTAGCTTCTTTTCAAAAGTAACCACTATATAAATGCCACCCTATAAATCAATGGGTCACCTATATTTTCAATAGCATATTCAGTTCTACTCTTCCCCTTTCAAAAAGAATGGAAAATAATTAGAAATTGTTCAGATTTTTTAAAGGTTCAAAGGCCAGTTCAAAAGAAGGGATGAGAAAACTGAGACTCTTCTGATTAGAAAAAGAGATGATGGAGGTGGGAATATGAAAGGGATCTGTAAAGTCAGTATTGGCAAGGACCAAGTGCCTAGGAAGCAGCTGTTCACTGTCCCCTCCAACACAAGGACCAGGGGACATCATAGAAAACAAAAGCAAGATGAAACAAGATGACATTGTTCTTCATGTAACATTCTGTGGAAATCCCTGTCAGCACCTCAGATGGGTTCAGAAGGACCAAACAAGTTCATGGAAAAGAAATCTATTGAGGATTACTAAATATCATCACTTCTAAAGAAAAGTCCTTGAGACACAAATAACTGGATGCTGAAGAGTTACTCAAGGCAAGGCATCACATGTACTTGCCCTATCCTTCACCCCTTCTATAAGCTTTTTCTCTTGGCACCTGGGCTAGCTGGCCTTTTGGTCTGATCTCAAGACAGATACTCAAATGTTTGTAAAAGAACAGATAGAGGCACTTCACTTTTTATACCTATGGGTATAAGCGGTGTATCTAAGCGTGGTATTTTATTTCTACCATTTCTGAATAGTTAATCCCCACTGCAGAAGAAGAGTTACTACAAAAGAGCTCTTTCAGAGGAACTGCCACCAGAGAAATGTATTGTTGGGATGTAATTAAGATGTTGAATACTGCACTCCTTGTTAGAATCCAGCTATTGACTCTGAAGCAGAACCTGTATGCCATCCCAAAAAATGACAACAGTTTGGATAGTTAGTCAAGGTTGCTATTAGAAATGAATGATATTTGTTATGCAAACAGTAGGCAGACATGAATCTTTTGCATAAACTCATGTCAGTTTTCAAGTAGTTTTTATAAGACTGGTGTCAGCTGCCTTTCTTAACATGAGTCTCTTTTGACTGGAATCTTTCTGCAATGCAGAGCTGTTGCCTCGACATTATACAGACGAACAAAAGCATTACAGGATGTCAAAACATCACAAGAATTCTTTACATCAGGAGCAGAAGCCTAGTACTTAGCCTCCAGCAGGGCTGGCCTCTGATCCTGGGAACATCCAAGAGACAGTCTACTGAATACACAATAATAAGCAAGACTCTCAATTCAGAGGTGTAAAGTTACAGCTGACACATGACATTTCGATAGCAGATATTCCTGCTTGGGGGGGGAAAACAAAAATCCACACAAGTGCCTCTGTGACACCTTGCAGAAGGCAGGACTCATTACCTGTAACCTGAGCAGCACATAGAGGTCTGGCTGGCTGCCAGGAGCAGTGTGGATTAGAGCAGACACACGAGGGCTGGTAACAGTCCCCAGGTGACGGTGACACCTTAGCTGAGGTTTCCTGGCACACAGTGCAAACTGGCAGCCCTCCAGCTCTGGCAACACCTGTGCTACCACTCAAGGAGAAGGTGTGGCACTGCATGCTTTGTCCAAGGGTTTTTGGGGACCAACCCATGCCACCTCTCCCACACAGAAAGGACACTGAGCCAGAAAGTCATGTCCAGCCACCAAAACCATAGTGGCATGCAGAGGGCTTTAGAGAGGAGTGATTTCTGACTGGAGGAGTAGGCATTTTCCCCCCTAGGGTTTTAGGATGTGACCTTGATAAAACATGGAACTGAGCAAGCCACTCAAAGCTGGCACTGCAAAGGCAATGACTTCAGCATGCCCAGCTTTTAGGGAAGAACATCCAAGACCTTCTAAATAAACTGCCAATTAGCTTGTCCACTGGTATTGCCATTGGGAGCCTTTTCCTGAGTAACTGTCTTCAGCTGAAACTGTCTCTGAAAAGTCCTAGGAAGGGATTTAACATTTTCTTCAAATGCTTGTACACAGCAGGGACAGTGAAATCCCTAGTGCACTAGGTTTCATTTTAATTCTGGATGTCCATAGAGAAAGAAATAATATTGCTGGCTATAATACTGTCAATAAAAAACATTGCTTCCATTACAGGTAATATGCAAAATGGTTTTTTCCGTCTCTGGGGAAGAGGAAAGGAATTGACAGTATTTTCGTACACAAACAGAAGCCCAGCATGGAGCAGAACAGGGGTACGGGCATTGAAGAAATTTATTCAGTTTTTCCTGAAGCAAAATAACCAATGGTAAAAATCGGTTGCCCACAAAAGGCAGAGCTTCTTTGCAGAGAAAAAAGCTCAGGTTGGGACAATGTTGTGGTGTATAAAGGGAATGGAAAGAGAGAAAATCCTGTTATTTAAAAATGCCACTTGTGCGTCTTTTTACTTCCTAAGGCAAAGACATCTTTATCCAGTGCAACAACCCAGATCACATCAAGGTGAATTTCCAGTAGGATGCTACAGCTTACAGAACAAGTCATGAATATTTGATGTGCCCTTTAAATATCTTAGTGCCATCTCTTTAAAAGAATTATCCTTGCACAGACCAATGAATCTTGCATAGAAATTCACTTCTCTCCCCTGCTTCCTTAACTCCCATTTTAAAAAGCATACAAATAACTTTGATCTAAGCATGTTTTTCCATCTAATCTCCAGTATGAAAAAGGAAACCTAATGTTTTTTAGGTATTGTTAATCCTGCTTTGACACAGAGGGATGGATTAGCAAATCGGAGTCTCTTCAAAATCCTTCATATTTTTATTACTTCCTGATCAAACCTGGTTTTGCTAGCATCAGTTCCCACAAAGGTTTTCTCTCCTATGTATTTATGTTTACATTCACTGAAGCAGCAGACTTCTGAGACTATTCAGAAGTAAAATATCCCTTAATATTGTCTGAGTTCAGGCTCCCTCTCTATATTCTTTGCAGAAGACAGTGTTACGAGCCTTTTTGAGCAGGACCCTTGCGCCATCTTGTCTGCAAGACACCGAATCTGTAATGAAACTAGAAGGCCAGATGGAGAACATCTGGTAGAGTGGCACATCCAATCTGGAGAACAGGCCTTTGCCATACAGGATCTGCCTTGCCCATGTCACTACCTTAGAAGAAACATTGCCTTTGCTATTATCTGTATTACCTTGGAGAATAACCTGGCCTTGAGGGTGGGGATAAGCAGCAAACGTGAAGTAAAGCCCCAAGGCTGCTGTGGCACATAAATATCGATGCAATCTTTTATGGACTTGTCACCGCAGGATCTGAGTATTTTTCAGCAGACCTATGTCTGCTCAAGTGGGAAGTATACTATCACTGACCATCACAAGTGAGGCACTGTGACCCAAATATTCTTAAGGGGCATCCACAGAGCAGATAAGGGACCAAAGCCAGACAGCTGTGCTGGTATGATATGCTGGTCAGTATGACTGAACTGTTGTGTAACACAACTACCTGGTGATCTTCACCTCACTGAGCAGTCATACCACCAGAGCACACCCAAAAGACGTGTAGAGTCTTACTGCCAGCAGATAATAGAACTGGTTTCCTTCATCAGAAGGTAGAGTGCAAGGGTATGCAGCTTATGACCTACTTTTAATGGTGGCCATACGAACACAGAAATAATATCTACTCTGTAAAAGTAAACCTTTATACAGAGAAGATTAAAAGTAAAACTCACACTGTCTGAGTACATACCAAAATATTTCAGGAAAATGCAAGAGTCTCAAACCCAGAATGAAACAATTAAGTGAAAGGAAGGAAGAAAGAAAACATATGACTAAGAATGACACATGGGGCTACAGAATCCAAAAAGAAATTGCAGTCTCTTTAAAGCATCTCTCTGGAGAGAAGAATGCAACTTTGTAAGAGTGATTCTAAACAATGAATATAAAGCTCTCCTGTAAAACTTACGGCTTACTTATGCAATCTGCATTTAGCATACACTAACTGAGATTCTCTCTCTCTCTCTGTTTCAAGGAACCAGCCTTTTCATCTTTTCTCAGCAGCATGAAGCAAACAGGTTTTCCCCTCACCCCATTTCCAATCCCGTTCCAGGCTTTGAAGTCACAGGTGACATACTTTGCTATCAGCTGCTACTGTGAATTCTAACAGATTACTATGCTGCCCACTGATCTGCTATGTTAAAATGGCTAATTAAACACACTGAAGAAAGACTGGTGATATCTCTGGAGATCCACCAGTGCAGCAGGATATCCAATTTCAGCCGAACAAGAAAAGAGCATCTCAGCTTCTTTTCTGACAATCAACACGAATTATAGACTTATTACAAGGGTGAAAAGTATTGTCTTCTACTTCCAGTATGGATATTCAATGCATATATTAACAAAATACTCTGATATTTAAACATTACATTTCTATATTTACATTAATTTTTTAAATATTAATGGAAGCCAGAGGAGCCAGCATACCATAAATGCATCTTTATGTTTTTTAGCAATGAAATATAGATTCCAAGAGAAAACCCCAGATCTTTAACCTAAATAACTTTTCATTTGCAGATGCAGTGCAGGCCTTCACTCTCCTTCAGTACCAAGGTCAAGCTCTGTAAATAGTGAATGGAAATAAGCACAGGTGTCAGGAGAAAGGGAGAGCCTGAGTTCATTTTTAAATTGAGTTTGTTTACAGACCTAAATCCCTGACTGCATGATGACATTCCTTTGATCATTTCTTTGCATTTACTCTAATAAAAAGTATAAAAACCCCATCAATTTGGAGGGCAGGATCAGACCACATATCCCTAATAATTTGTATGCTGTTGTGACTGGGAGTCTTCAGTGGTTGGTAAATGTGCCCTGTTCTGACCTGGAATTCCAAGCCACTGTTCGAAGACATGAAGAAATCCCAAAGACAGCCTGCTACTAAGGAAGCCAGAGTACTACTTTTGTTCTGGGCACAGGAAGAAATGATTAGTAAAGTAGATTCTGCCAGTTGTTTGATGTGCAAAGTTTTGAACTAGATGTCCTTACTGGTTCTTTCTAGTTTGCTTACAGCAACTTCCCTAAAGAAGGCAAAGTGACAGGCTCCCTAGGCAAACCAAAATGAGACTTGCATATAAACAAGCTCAAGGCTTCTGACTCATGAATGATTAAGATGAAGAAAATTGTGGAAGCAGGGGGGAAAAACAACGGAGCCATTTTCTTAAAAGAAAGCAAAGCTATGAAAGATGTTTCTGGCCTTACAGCCAACCCAACCCAACTGCTTTTTTACAAAAAAAAAAAAACAACCCTGTGACAGCAGAGAGGTACTGAAAATGTATGTGATGAAAGTGTACCAAGGGTAACGAACCTCTCCTGCCTCTTTTGTATGACCCTTCTCAAATTAGACAAAACTACCGTGGAGAACTTCTTCAATCAAAGAACTGTGTTACATATTACCACAGGTGAAACAAGGTACAGGGGGTGAAGCTCATCAAAGGGTACCACTTGTTGCCAACCTCCATTCTGACACACAAACTGCAGTTGCAAGACATGTGGAAGTTACTATTGATTTGTTCTGACTGCTTTGGAAGTGCAGCCGCTTTCTGCTTCTCTCATCTTTCACATCATTAATTATCTTGAAAGAGAGCATGGTGTACAGACAAGGCTTGTTATGGAGACAACTGTATGACTGAACATGAGGTGACAGTACAAGAACATGACTGCAGTACCACAGGATTAGCACAGGCAGATTATTTTGCCTTTAATGATGCCTCTGAAGATATAGTCAGTAAGAAGCATTTCTGACACACAGATCGGTTCTCTTTGGCTGTAAAAAGAAAGTAACCTTCTGGGAACTTTTCCACTTTTTTTACTGAACACATCCTTTGTGAAAATCCTGGATCACAAATGTTTAAATTTACAGTCTTGGGCCAGAAAAAGACTGAGTGATGAACTTCTCACCATCCAGCAGTCCTCCAGCACTCTGGCCAACACGCTCACCCATGCAGTCACATGCAGATTCACTAATTCATGTTCTAGTCCTGCAACAGGCTCTCACAGTGGTCACACGAGCCCTGGCAGAACATGGAGCAGTCAGGATAGGTTCTAGCAAATTCTAGTTACAGCATGAGGTATAACAGATATTGCAGTTTAGCTGTCAAATTTGGTTAGCAGAAACGCTCCAAAATAAAATTCAGCCTTCTGTGGAAAACAAGGTCAGTGATTCAAGACTCAATACATTTCCTCTTATTCAGTCGCAGCCACAGCCTTGAAATGAAGTGATAAAGAAAGGTTCCTTTCAGCCTCAGTGCCCTTTCAGAAGGATGTATCTATCTAATGCAGTACCATATACCCAGGAGAATAAATAAAACACTACAGGATTCTTGACTTCAGCTTTCATTGGACTTCCTCCCTTTTTTTCCCCCCCTCTAAACTGGAATGCTTTGAGACTGTGTTTACACATGCTATTTAAGGATGCTAGGTGTTCCCTAGAGTCTCACATTCATTTATGCTCAGAACACTCAAGCTCCTTTCAGCACAGCATCCCCTTTTACCTTCTGTCGTTGCTGAATGTTGCTCACTGCGTCTGGCTGAAACTCCAGCTTGTCTGTTCGACAAAGTTTCCAGTACAAAATAATGACAATCAGCAGCACCACAGCAACTGGGACTGCCACACCGACGATAATCCAGAGGTTGCTATTCTGTGACTCTGCAGTGGACTCCTTCAGCTTCTCCACAGCTGTGAAGTTAAAAGGAAGACACCAATATTATGTGGCTATATTTTAAATTGAGGACACTTCAAGGTTATGTATTTTTATGTTCTTATAAATGCTAGTTAAGGAATTTATCAGAAACCAGATGCACACCACAGGAAATATCACACCACTTATAAGTTAACGTATGCCATGCTCAGGAAGCACAGGGCAGGTGGATCAATTGTCCTGGCCTACCTTCTGAAGACCTGTGCTTAAAATACTAATGAAAGTGCACTTCTGCCACATCATTCTGTAACTCAAAACTGAGCTAACATAGTGAAATGGGTCTAAAAAAAAGATAGCTATCTACCCCTAACAAAGGTAAGATGGACTTCCCAACATTTTTTGTCTGTTTCCTGCTTTAAGCAGTGTTATCAACTGCCTCTTCTCTTTAGTTACACATCTTATTACATTCCCCATCAATAAGCCAAATCAATTTGAAATCAGTAAGACTCTCCTCTCCAATCTGTATAGCTCTGCATTTTTTATTGCTTTTTTTGTTTTCTCTTTCATTGTCAGTGTGTGAGATCCTTTAGCCCCAAACAGAAAACAGAAATAATGGAAAGTGTAATCAAACAAGTCATGCTAGCAAAAATTAAACTGAAAGAAGGGACACAACTTTCATTTGCACTATTTTGCATTGTGGTTGGATGTGGGACTAAAAACCAGCACAGTAATGCATTTCTAGTCAAACTGATGCACTTTGTAAAAATTATGTTTTCAAGTTAAAAAGAGTATTTATAAGCATTGATTTTTATATACTATTTTATTAACAGCCATTCTAATGAAGAACCTAGACCTTAAAGGTCTTATATTTTATGCATCTGACAGCTCACTTATGACATTATGTTTTCTGTTATAAAAATAAACCTTTTGTCCAGTAAGAAGCATTTAAAGACTTCTATGATTCTACAACTCTCAGAACTTTCTAAAGGCGTGTCAAAGATAACAAGTCTCAATATGCACAATAAGCTATAAACAATTCATGAAGTTTGCTCAACATATCATTTTTGTAAAGACAATTTATTCTTGCAACTTTGTGCATTTCTGTCTAACCAGCATTACAGTCCATCAACAAATATTAAGCTAATGTATAGGAGTTACTGACCTATCTGTACACAGCTGTTTTAACAGGGACAAAATTTAGAAACACATCCAGATGGTGCAATCATTACTATTTTCTTTCGTTTCTTTCCACAGACAATTTTAAAAATCAGACACATGCTTGTTCTGTTGGCAAAATACCCTGTGGTACAATGTAACTCATGCCTTCACATTGCACAGGAAAGAGAAAAGGTAATTAAGCATTCATACCAATACAGTATTTTGCAGATCATATTCGTCTGTTCTGTTTTAAAATACCTTTGAGTTTCCTAATCGTAACATGGAATTTTGAGTAGGTCTTCTGTCTCACTACTTACTGAAAATTATTCATATACCAAGCCTCCTGAATAAAGTTATTATGTAACTTTATATAACCTGCCATATTTATTCTGATGTGTGTCTAGTAAAGATCACACTACTTTTATATTATGTTCATTTAAAGATCACACTACTTATAAATTACTGATGGACAAACAAATGAAAATAAGGTCAATCATATTAAATGGAGGAAAGAAATGCCCAAACTAGCATTAGTGTACATTTTTCACTCCCAGAAAGAGTAATTCAGACAAACAAAAAACAGTGATTTGTGTTAAACTTCACTGCTATTACTCGGATAAAGGAAACACCTATTTCACACAGATGCCTCCCATCCCACAGTCCTGGGGTTTATGCAAACTCCTGGGCAAGATAAACTGTCAAGAAATTCTGGACTAGCAGGAGGAGATGAAAATGGCAAGAAAGGTTATTAGTTAGCAAGATACTTTTCTAGCACAAGCAGTAAAGTGAATCAGTGAGGCTTGACTTAAGGACCTTCTTGCAACCCCAAGCTAAGCAGTCTTCAGAAAGCAAAGAGTCACCACACAGCTCACCGCAAGGCTGCTAAAATTTATTTCCTCAAGAGTGTCACAGATACAGCATTCAAAAAACAAAACACTCCAACAGTGGGCACTGTGCCATAACCTACAAAGCTAATGTCACCCTTCCTGTTTCTCTTTGTGGCATCAGTGTGGATTTGACAGGGCTTACGCTGTGCAACGGTGCCTTCAATGCGGTACCCAAGGATGATCGCAGCCCGCTGGATGTCCACTCTGTTCATCAGGTCTGAGCACTTCAGAGCACTCAGCCTCTCTCCATCTTGGTCCTCCACGAAATAAATCAGCTCCACAGGGTTATCAACACCAACTAACCGTGACACATTCACAATCTGAAAAGAAATTAGAAAGCATTTACATTTTAAACGATATTTATTTGGGACTCCCATGGTCTTTCAGTCCATACTCTCTCTCCCCTGTTCCTTCACAGGTCCTGCACCTTAGGGACACTTATCTCAAAATAAACACTTAAAACAGCTTTGCCAAGATGCCACCAGTACCTGTCTTAATTGTCACAATATGCAACTCCCAGTGCAAAAAAAAAGACTTCAACTTGTTGTTATATTGTAGAAATACAATAGTTGTTAAAGAAAAGCCATTTATCTGACACCAAATAATATACTAACCATGTAACTGCTGTGAACGAGTACAGTTTGGAAATAGCCAATATCCACAGAAGTCTGATGGGAGGATGTGTATAGTGCTCCAAAATACTCTATATAGCAAAGGGAACATACACACTGGCTAGTTCTCTCATCTGAGAAGAGCTTAGGTCAATGTTGGACAAAAAGCTAACATTCAGCAATAATAATTTACTTCCAAACTACAATTCAGAATATTTCACCTATTACTTATACACAAGATTCTGAGTGGAAGTCATCTAGAGGATGACAACATTGCTGGAATAATGTATCAGTGTCTAATTCCACAAGCACTACTCAAGTGCTCCAGAATCCTGGGACATTTACAAAAATACCAATTTTGTAACTGAAAGGAAACTTTCCAAGGAAGTGATCCCTTGTGTAATACATTTTTATGGAAAACCTGAAATTTGAATCCCCCCCATTCCAGTTGTTTCATAACAACATACAGATCTGATAAGCTTTCACCCTACAGATGCCAACACTGTGCTACTCTGAAAGCCTCTACTGCCTTTAGCAATTATCAGTTAGTAGGAACTATGGAAGAGAATAGTGTGACTGCACTCTTCCCTTTGCTAAATACCTACTTTGACTTTGATTTGTTATTCGTAACACACACCTCTTTGTTCCAGTTCTTCCAAATGTTAAGCAGCTACACAGGTGAATATTCTGTTAGCATCAAATAAAACTGTTTGCTCTGCCTCAACAAAAGCACTTGCACAGTCACCTTCATCCTCCAAACAGCTCCCCCTGGCATCCACCTTTCTTCAGGAAGGAATGTATTTGACGCTGTGGGAAGCAATTCCTCCTACCTACTTCTAAAGACATTAATAATCAAAAGAATGCATGCTATGAGGAAGCCCTGTAGATACTCTCTAACCACCAAGCATCTACATTGCATATGAGAATCACATAACTTTGAATTCCTGTAAAATTAAATCTTTATATATAACAACTCTCCTCTGTTTAACCATTTACATGTAATGGTGAGCACAAACAAGAATCAGGACAGACAAATAGTGGGGTATTCTACCATGTGAAACAGAGTTTGAAGAACTCTGGAAGGAATTGGTACAAACAGAGCAATTTATTTTAGTTTCCTCAGAATTATCCTTTTGCTATGAAGCACATATTTAATAAATTATAATCTCAAATACTGCCCATAGGCTTAAAGTAAACACACAAGTGTTTGCAAGTCTGAGGCTTACAAAAGCAAAGCTTTGTATTGTTTTCTGTCCTAGTTTCCACCTAAACAATCATGTTGAAGGAAAGAAGTGCAATGTCTTCGCTCAGCAGGATCAATGTCAAACATGTCCTAAAAAGCATTTTTCAGGAATGGTTAACAGTAAGGTATATATGAGTAAAAAAGGGGGTGGAAAAAAGAGAAAGTACAATTGTCATAAAAGTCTTCGAGGACAAATCAACTGAAAGCAGAGTAACATTCAGCATCTGTCACATGTGACATAAGAAGCAGTATCTACAAATAGGGCAGAAAAAGGTACAAATCTGAAATGCAGTAAGACCTGCTAACAGGACCCTTTAACCAATGCTGCTGCTCATCCTGAATACTATTCACTCTTGTACCAGCTAAGGGGCAACCCATCCCCAACTTAAGGTAACAAAACAATATCAATAAGGTTTCAACACATATTCAGCAGCTGTAAGGCTGAATCTGGTTTAATGGACCTCAAACATATAATTCCTTAACAAATGTATTATTTCTTTCAGCTGGGTTGCCACAGCCCAGTTTCAGTGCACAGAGCAGCAGGGTGTATGGACTGGTATCTCCTTTCAGTACAGATGAAACCTTCCTAAATAGCACTTAGCTCACATGGAGGGTGAAGGACTTAAAAGGCCATGTGGGAAAATCATTGTTCTTCATTTTAATTTTATGAAACCCCTCTGTGCATAGCAAAGCTACAGAATCAGAGAAATTTAGAAGATTCTTAAACTGAATTGTCTGGTATTTTATGGTGCTGTGAAGCACACAAGAAGCACTATAATTATGTGTGTTATACACACCGGGTAACAATCAGAAGCTGACTGAATGGACTAACAAGAAACTACGCCACAGCTGCCTTTAGAAAGGGCAGAGGGTAAGGAAGGCAAGATTACAGTACAAGTTGTTGTAACTATACAATTTTTAACATTTAAAATTAAAAAACCCCAGTGTTTGGCTCCCTATGCTGAGGAACAGTGATGGATAAGAAGAGCCAAAGCAGAGACAGGAAGAGGTAGCTGGAACTATTTCAGCACAGCATAGAGAACATGGGAAGGAAAAATTCAGTGGAGATATAGGCCCGTTTTAATGAACTAAGCTAACTAATTTAAGCTAACTTTTATCTGAAATAATGCATTCTGAATATACAGTATTTTATGACTGCTCTCACCATACAGAGAGAAGCTGCAGCCAAAATTTCAAAACCAAAGGGAGATGGTTATGGACTTCTAGTCTGGGAAAGCCAATGACTGAACAGAGTATTCTGGAGGCAATCACAAGACAACTAGACGACCTATACACAAACACAGTAACTGTGACAATATCAGTACCTCAGTTTTCATCTCTGTCACACTGACTCACTAAATTTTATTTATTGATTGTTTTAACTTACCTCTGTGTTAGCTTCAGCACAGAAAATGGCATACTGGATCCGAACTGTTTTAAATCTGGTCATTGAACTGAAGCACACAGTCGCTGTGCGTACATTTTATACAGTTTCTGTATACTAAGTTTTGTGACATATTGTTCCAAATTATACTCTGCGCAGCTTCAGACTGGTTTTGTATCTATCCTTGAGAGTGCTAAGAATGCAAGCAGAAGTACTATTTTCCAGATAATCAGCAAAGCAGCCCAGGGAAGCATTTAAACATTTTACAGCTATACTTTGGCAGTGAGGGGTGACACAGGGAGGGAGGACATGAAGAATTTCAATGCAAGGGAGGAAGAAAGTAGGGAATAAAAAGAAAAAGAAGAAAATACCAATTCAACTTCTGTGTGCATAAATGATACCACCTTTGTTGATACTAGATTTGCTTTTAACCTCCACAGAGAAAAGGCTTAACTGTGTTCAGGTGTCAGCAAATTTAATTTAAAAAGTGTTTTCAAGAGAATATCATAGGTGAGTGAATAGAGTTGCCTTGGCAACCAAATCTAGTTCATAATGTAAAGCAGGGAAATCCAAGTGGCGAGGAAGCTCCCAAGGAGTTTGCAGAGGTCAGCCAGTCAGCGGAATGTCCTGGTCAGCAACCCCCACAGGAGCAAGGAACTCCTGGGTGAACTATTTCAGGGTTTCAAAGGCACAAGCACTACTCAGACACAAGCCAACATGCATACACAGTCTCCAAAATGCATGCGTGAGGGTTATTTCCCTTTTTTCGCTACATTCATCACCTTGGGAAAAAATAATCAAAGCAGATTCTGCTTTCTGTAGAATTTTAGTGTCTGGGCAATTAAATCAAGCTGTTTTGTGGTCTCAACAGCACACAGAGGTAGGAACAGACTGTGTGGGCAACCTGACAGAGGGGCCAGTTGCTGCCCTGGGTGGCCACAGAAGGGGTGAAAAGCCTCTGAGGAAAAGGTAAAGCAGCAGCAGTCCCCAGAGGCTTTATTTATAAACCTGAAAACTCACAGCAAGACCAGGGCTTTCCTCAGATTACACACTTGGGAGAGACACATAAGCTGTTAGCAGAAAGACAACAGAATGATCCTCTGCCTTAATGAAAAGCTCAATTCAGTCATTACGTCCCTTCATAGCTGCTGTTTACACATTGCAACTAACATGTTGCCTAACATGTTCTTTAAATGACAACACTGATCTTTTTGTCATTTATTAGGATCCTCTTTTCACTTTCTGTTAGGTTCAAGAGGCCAAGCATACTGAAACGAAGGAAAATTAGTCATTTTTTTTATTAGCTCCTGGTGTCTTTTTAAACAACAATTAAGTCCTTTAATTTCTAAAAAAAAGTAATGAGAATTGAGCTATTACAGTAAACTATTGACAAAATACAGCACAGGTCCTAACCTCTGCAGATGCAATGCAAACCACATTAAGCATGTGCCTTCAGATTTGCTGCAACAGCAGATGCACATTGAAAATACACTCCATGACTTATTCCATGAGGCATTAATACGAACATCACACAAAAGTCAATGGAGCTATCTTACGTAAAACAATCAGGTGTGAGGCTTCAGGGGGTTTTGTATATAATGGTTATAGGCTTTTTTCTCTTTTTATCATGGGATGCCACCTGTTAATAGCACAGATAGGCAAACAGGAAGGGAAAGCATTATATCTGGGCACACTCCAAAGCTCTTATTCAGAGTGTCTAGATTTAAAGCATAATTTTTAACATTCTTAGACACTAACACATGCCTTTGGAAATGAAATCTAAACCTCACAAGGTATCACTTCTATTTCCTTAGTATGTGAAAGGAAACCAATACGCCTGCAGTAACATTCACAAATAATTGTTTCACCTTTTGACCCGCAGTCCTGATTTTCCACAGAGCTTAGAAATGTCACATTTCAATACACTATAAATATCTTTCACCCCAGGAAAAACTCTGGTCTATAGGGTCACAACACAAGTGAAATGTGAGTCTAGTCTTTAATAGAAATATGCATGTCCTGTTAATAAAACTATCCAACACTTTGGTGTTGCAGTCAGATTCTGTTCTTATTTTCACTTCATTGTGCTCTATTATCACAGCAGTCACTGTTTTGTGTGCAAGAAATATATATGGGAAAATGTGAAGATAAAACACAAAAACACATTAATAGCTGTCCCAGAAGACACAAACAGACATACAAATACAACACACTTCAAACAGAGCTTATAAACTTAGCTATGAGAAACAGAAATAGCACCAGTAAAAGGCTTATGGCAAATTACTATGGACCAGATTCTCAGAACATCTCAGAGAAACATCCTTGAAGGAAACAGTCCTTCACTCAGGAGCCCACTACCAGGTACATCTGTCCAGCTGCTCACAACAGCCTCTAAGGCTGCCTCACCTGGCCCAGATGTGAACATCCTGCCAAAGCAAGCTCCTAGGATGCTACAGTACCTGGTGGTACCTGCTGTTCTCATACAGGAAAGCAGGACACCTATCACAGACACCTTGCAGCAAAGTATCTCTTCCTTCTTCCACATCTCCTGTATTACAGTTCTAACACTGTTTAAAAGTGTGGACTGTGAGTGCCTGGAGAAGCCCTGTGTTACATGGGATGGCAAGATGTGCTGACTGTAATGAAGACAATCTTCCTCTGCCCAAAGACAGCAGTTGGCACACTCTGCATTACTTTAGTGGCATAAAGGAGCAGCATTGCTGACTGCAACATGAGCTGCAGGCCTCATTTTATGTCCCACTAAGTAATACAAAGTCAAAAGAAAAATGCTGTATTTTCACTTTCCAAAATACTATTCTTTAGCTAAAAAAGGATATGCCTGTAATTTTGTGCATGCAAAAATAAACTCTCTGAGCTTTACTATGTAAAATCATAAAACTGTAAACTAAACATACACATTTTTTAGGCTGTGGTATTTTTGCTAGCAACATAAGGAACATTTGTTTAATTTATATGCAAAGGGAGGACTAAGGCATAAAGAACCAAGTGCAGTAAGAGGTGCTGGGAATAGAAGACCTGAAGCAGATATCTATTTACAGCAATTCAAAGCTGTACAGAAGAAAAATAAAATAAAATCTCTATTACTGAAACAGATGTTTCTGAGAGAGGAAAACAAACGTAAGACTATCCCAGCATCTGGAAATTTAATTGGCAGCAAAAATTGTAGGATTAAATTAAATAAAGATAATAGGTCTGAACGACTAGAAGGGCATCTGTAAGGTACACCAACTGTCAATGAATTAGCTGGAAAAGGTAATTTTTAAGAAGATGAGCCATTAAAAAGTACTTTGGCTTTCAGTTTGTAGTACTGACTAGAAAGAACATGTGTCAGAATTTAAAATAAAATAAAATATCCAAGTCTTCTTGGACTTTATGTGAATAGCTCCACCTGTGACAGAACTCTAAAGCAGCTCTTGAATCCAGATAGCAGAAATCGCCATGTGTGCAAAATTTGACATGACTACTCATTTTTACCTGAAAGTCAACCTTGTGATCAGGAGTACTGTAACAAATAAGAAGTTAAGGGGGAGAATACACTACTCTACTGCTGCATCAAACTGCATACAACTTTATTTTGTACTTCTACACCAGTAGAAAAACATCACAGAGAGCTGTTCAAGCAGAGTCCTTTTTTTCAGATAACCATTCTGTCTCCTTTTGCTAGGTGTCTCATGTAAGTCACAATAGAAAGTTTTTAAAAAAGATTTTTCTAAAATAATTTTCAATGTTTTTTTAAGAAGTCATCAGAAATTTTTAGTCAGTGCTTACAGTAATCAGTTATTTACATTTGTTATGTTTAGCTTAAAAGACAACAAGGTATCTGTTAGAACTATATTTTAGGTGCAAAACAGAAGAATCAAGTAGCTAAATGTGATACGTGCTTTTGAGTTGTATTTCTCAACTCAAAACCTGGACAATATTAGCTTCTTCAGTAATTTATTACCCTTTATATTTCTCCCTCTGATTCTGAGCTCTTAATACCTGTACAATGTTGTTTCCTGCAAAACTGGCTCGCCTCCATATCCGCCCTCTGACCAAAGCCTCGTTCAGCAGGTGAGCAAGTTTCCGTTCCATCTCAGCCCGAAACACTTCCTCCTGAATTCGCTGGTCGACAACACCCAAGAGGACTATATTGCACAGAAAGCAACCCAAGAAAAACAAATTAATTAGTAAAACTTATCAGCGCCTTTTCTGCAACTTCAACTGCAAGCTTTGTGTCGCCCTGTGGCAGCTCATGGGCAACTCAAGAGCAGCTGTGTTCATAGGGGAATACTGTCCTGTTCAGCCAGAGGTTATGTGTTGGAAAGGAGGACACTGGGTGGAAAAAAGTTAACAGAAAAAAGTTTAAAAAAAATTAATATTGGCAAATATTAATATTAATTTTAAAATTAATATTAATAAATTAATTAATTTAATTTTTGGAATCTTAACTAGGTTAGACAGATGTAGGATACTGAAGAAACAGCTTCAATTTTAAAAATACATAGCATTATTGAGCATTCAGTGAATTGTTTAAAAACTAACAGAAGAGAAAATTTAGTCTAAATTGTTGGCTGCAACTTATTTGACTCAGTGTTGTGTTTGGAAGTGATAGAGAGTTGGAGATGGGGCAGACAAGGGTTCAGAATCATGGGGAAAAAGTAGAACAGCAGCACATGAATGAAGCTGTATATTCAAGTGCAACTTCCCTAGATAAGAGAAAGATTAACAAGCATGCCAATCACGGCACAAAAATAAATGGTTAGCAACCCTGCCCACTTTCCAGCCCAGGTACCCTGGGTCACTGGGGCAGCTAATGCTGAGAGAAATCCCTGAGGAAACATGAAAAAAACCGTGGACCTTTACTAGCAACATGGCATCCAATTAAAGAAAAGTGGAGTGAATGGAGCCACAGTCATTCAAATGACCTAGCAGAGCAATCCTACATGATAGCAAGCCAACTCACCACAGACTGCATTAACATAAATTCAGTTTTAATTCCTGTGCCTCTCCACTAAAATGGTTTATATTTTTTAGAAGCCCCTGTTTCAGTGTTCCCAAATTTATTTTTTCAAGCGGGGTGCTTAATAAAAAGCCACCTACTTAGATAAGATCAATTAAATATAGGTGGTTTTTTAATTTTTAAAAGAAAAATATTAAAACCAGGTTTTCAATTTAAAGCTTTTCACTGCCTATGTCAGAAAAAGGAAACACTTTCATGATTTCTCACAGAGATTGACAGCATCTGTCCTCTAAATTCAATCACAGACTATGTATCTCAGAATTAAATTGTAAAATAGACAGTGACCTAAGGCTATTATATACACCAAGTAGAAAACTATTCTTGCCTATGTATTGGATTTCAGTGTCAGCAAATTATGTTTATTAGCATGAATTGTATTCTACAGCTGAGAGGGAGAACTAGAGAGAACATTGCATATCCCAGTGTTTTATGACTATTGGGATACATGCACATATATCTGGGTAATTTGATATTAAAAACCTTTACATGCATAAATTCCATCATTTCCCTATGCCATGATTCATTACCCTTAGAATACAACAGACTGACTGAAAGGACTGACCAAGCCAAAATCTACTAGCTCTTCCCAGACTGCCTACAAGAACTGGGATTTCAAAAAATTCCTATAGAGCAAAATAAGTTGCTGCAGTTGGCCTTCAAAATCTTAACGGTTGGGAAGTTTTTAAAAATCCAAGGGCACATGATTTCTGAGCTGGAAGAACCCTTTTATTATTGCACGACCTAAGGACACTTTCAGCAGCAATGGATAAACCTAAGGCTGAGCAAAAGGGGGAGGGACTGTTACTGAAAAAGCCAACATAAATCTCTAAGGAACAACAGCATTGGATATGAGACACACATATGAGCTTCTCTCATGTTAGTGAGCATTATTTGAAATTCTAAATCTTTCTTCTGTAAAACAAACTGTGTGGGCTTCAGAAATTAAACTACAACTCGGTTTCCTGCTTAAAAAGCAAAGTGGTCACTGGTGAGAGGAGACAGGGATACTTGAAAAGAAAGTCCATGAACTACAGGTGATAAAGTTGTAGGAAGACAAAAGTGTATCCAGTGGGGCATCTGAACCCTAAGAGCAAGTTTGGTAGGCACAGCCTGATCACCATTCAGGCTGAAAAGCAGCAGGTAGGACCCTACAGCATGGAGACAACCTCAGCAGCCTTTGAGCATCTAAATGTGGCAGCTCAGCCACATCTGCGGATAACAGAATAAAACATTCAGAAGACTTTGGTGGGAGGGACCTTCTCAGAAAAAAATCACAAAAGATCAATGAAATGTGAAACCCTCTCTTGTACTCAGAACACACTTATTTTCACTCAGTTTTATTCCTGGCATGCTTTGGTAGAAAGCACCACACAAGGAAAATTTTAATTTTTGCTTAAATAAAATAAAAACTTACAAATCAATGTGGCATATTGACAGCATGCAGAGTAGACACTTTATGCCTGACAGTCTGAGTTGTTTCACTAAGAATGAACTGCCTTATAGACAAAAACTGTTTTGCATGTGTTATCAAGGAATTGCAGCAGTTAATCCTAGTACAGGGAATTACATTTCCCAGATATTCCAGGTCAATAGGCCTTTGGTTTTAGAATTTCTTCAGCTCAGACATTCATTACCTCATAAAAATGCAGCATTCCTAAGCTATCAATATTTATGTGGGCTAGTTATCCTACCAACAAAAATAATTGCACTCTTACTTACTCAGAGACTGTACATACCTGTTCTCACCCAGGAAGATTTCATCAACTGAGACACATTAAGCTTAGGATAATGAAAGGCTGAGGGAAAAACAGAAAGGAGGAAAAACATCCATAAGAACTGTATTCTCAACAACACACAAAAAAAAGCCATTTCATAATTTATGCTGTCGGCAAGCATCTTATTTACACAGATGCATTACTGCTCCCGAGGCAATGCAGACACAACGGTAAGGAAAGTGCTCCAAACATGCACTCCCCAGTTCATCCCTAACAAAAAGAAGCTAACTGAAACAGTCAGATTTATTACGTGAAAGATTTCAAGCTGCTGCACCGAGGTCATTGCTCCTAGACATTTAAAAGCTCATTGTCTGAATTGTGACTCTTACTGAGCTAGCTGCAGGATCAGATTTTTGCTCAAAGGGCAATGAGGCAACTCACGAGTGTCGCAGGATGAAAATAAGACCTTCTCTGAGGCAGAAACTACATGGAAGCACTAAATGTAAAGCCGAGAACTAAATATATATGATTTGTGTTCCAGACTTGTGCAGGGGAAGCATTTAAAAGAACCAACCACCTTGATAATTTTTTTTACAAGAAAACCAAATAAGTGCATGCAGAAACATTGCTGTAGACCAACCTCATGGATTTTTGTTTGGCTTGGTGGCTCTAAGCTTTTTCAATTTCTAAATTTTTCCAAAAAAAGCTCTACTCCAAAGTGAAATCCTTGCCCCAATGAAATAAAAACGTCTATTTCTACTGACTTCAGTATGGATAAGATTTTTCCCAAGGTTTCCACTGGAGAGCAGTAAAGACATGTTGGGAAAGAAGTGAAGATGGGGGTTGGGCCAACAGTTTTCTCAAGGGAAGTCTTAAGCTTCACTATGGCAATAAGGAAAAGGAACGGTCTTAACTTTCTCAAAATATTTAATCCAGATGCAGTTTGCTAAGCATTATACAAAGGTTAATTTCATGGATAGAAAGAATGCTGCGCATAACAATTAAATGACCTGGCCCATGCTGGATCAATTTAGAGCAAAGATGTCTTCAGTTGTAGAATAGTGTGCCACTACTGCATGTTTCATAGAAGTAGAAAAACCCAATTTTTCTAATTTAATAATGCAGTAATTTGTAGAGAAGCTGTCCTCTGTCAGTACACCTAAAAACTGATTCTTTTGTTCCTTAGAAAAACCTAAGAATTTTTTTTGATAAGGCAATAGCAAAAGAATCACATTTTATCTTTTATTTTCATAGATTTATAAATACTCTAACTGGGAAAAAAAATTGGGTTATTCCACCTTCATTTCAATAATAGCATCACTAGCTTCAAGAGGACCACCTGGGAGGTAGTTTGTGACTTAGTATTCAAAAGGATATCAGAACATGGTCCAGGAAAACACTGGCCCTCTCTACAAGTGACCAGGATGCATTAAATTCCAACAACTCTCAGATGCACAAAAAGCACCTCACAGTCCATTTAAACCCACACATTTATTTTTGGCATCCTGCTACTCGATTCTTCTGATTGTAGCTTTTAGATTGGAATTTTATTTACTCTGGTCACACAATTGTTTACTTCAATTTAGAAACACAACCTGAACAAAAAGCACAAACTAAACTGGATCTGTTGCTTTCCAAAGCATGGAAAGAGCATGATAAGGAAATCAAAAACCTTCCCATGACCACAATCCTTTGAACCGCTTGCAGTTGTGAGCTTTTTCTTCTTTTAAACCAAACCCATGTTTTGCTTCAATACTTAATGTGCTCTTCACACTTTTTCTAATTAGTACTTGAAAATGATTTAATTCATGCAAATTGCTGGGTGACTATTCACTTAAACTTTTCACAGAATTAATGCAATTTAAAAATAAACCAACTTGAGCAGAAAATCTTGACATTGAAAAGGATGATGTGCTGTGATTATTGCCAGCTAAGGCTGGGTTCTAAAACCTGACACAGAATGCACGAAATAACGGACACTTCTAAAACTGAAGAGTGCTCAGAAGCAAATCCAGGTTCCAACTCTTATTCCACAGGTCACTCCTGTGTCTCACTAACATGCATGTGGCCAGATCTTGAGATTATATGGAGTCTCAGTACTGCAGAAAGACCTTATTTGCAAGATTTCTAATGTCCCCTGGAAAGATTATCAACAGCACACACTGATTGTTATTCTGAGGAGGAAGTTGGATAGACAAAATGCGATTATTAGTTAGATTGCAGCTGGTCTGCTCATGACTATAGATGCATTAATGAAGTAGATCATTAGAAGATTCTAACAGGCAGCCCTGAAGCACCATACCGTGTAACAGCATCGATTCAATGCTGACTGAAAAGGCAAGGGTCATCCAGTCACCCAGAGACCTATTGACAGCAGTCTGAAGCACATCACTCAGGCAGAGTGGGCTTTGCCAGATGCTCCGAGGATCTCTGACTCTCTCCTACAGAGATATCTGGGACCACGCAGGGAGAACCAGTATCATGTTGATTGTTCTTATTTCTGATAAATGGAGGAACAGTAGTAGAAAGCACAGAGGGAATAGTGTTTTGAAAACGAAGGCATTAATTAATAAGACTCCCTGCAAATGAGGGGGGTGTGGGCAAAAGTAACACACTGTGTCTGTTAGAACTCTGATCCAAAGTCCACTCAGAAAAAAACTGCCAAATATTTTTGCAGTCTTTGGACCATATCGTACATTTTTATATTATCCTATTGGCCCTGCCACATCTCGAAAACAGCCAAAATAGATGACATGCATCAAAGTGCTACTTAGCACTGAAAAAATCGCTAGTCCCAAGGCAACTCTATTTAAAGTCATTATAAAAACAAAGAGATTTATTCAGGGGAAGCTCATGAGAGCAAATGCTGCTCATTTACTCCATAGCTAGCCTTTGCCTGTCCGCCAAGAAATCTTCCAGCCATAAAGAGATACCAAATATATTATTTCCTATTTTTTTTAATGAACTGGCACCCAAAACCTGTGATTAGACTTCATTTTCTTTCTGCTGATATGTAGGTCATGACCATCTAACCAACTTACAATCTGAAATGTGAAATATAAGGTGGACAGTGTAAAATAAACTTGCTGAAAGGTGTAAACCTGACATTTGAATATAAGCATGTTGCTGAAATCACCTAGGAGTCTTGTGAAGAAAGAATAAAGTCTGGAAATTTCCAAGTTTGGCCAATTCATCATCCCTATTCCTGCACAGAACACTTCAATTCTGTCAAACTAGCAACTTTCACTATTGGTCCTGATTCGAAGTGAGTGGGAAAAAAAGCTGACAAAAAATTCCTGCTGTTAATGATGCACTGCACAGGGACAACCCACACAGTTAAAAGTATCAACAGCATTATTTATGTGAATAAAAACAGTGAGAGGACTGTGTGTGAAAGGCAAAATTACAAGAGGCAGGGAGAAAACACATTCCTTCAAACACAGCTCATATTTGGGATATTGATGTCAAGGTCTCACTTAAAAGTGTGGAGATGCACAAGCAGCTTTTCCTCACTATGAATCAACTCCAACCCCCAAAGCTGGGGGTTGAACCCTGACAGCTCAGCTCACCTACAAGTATTTTCTTTCTCTTCAGATACATGCTATAAAATCGTATACAGAGTCTTCAAGGGGAAAAAGAAAAGTCACCACCACGAATATTGACTGTTAGCATGCCTGATAACTAAGGCACAAATGGCATAGAACAGTATGGCATGGAACATTTCATATTTACACATAAGCAATAACATATGTCAACTGTTTATATGCAAATATCCAAGATTCCTAGAAAAATTCACACTGAAAGCAGAGAACTGCATATTAACTTGCACAGACCAAAGCAGTTGTCTGTCTAAAGAAGACCTTCACAACACCTTCCCTGCTACAACTGCTCTGTAGACCAAGGCAGAGTATGAATACAGAGAGTTCAGGGCCTAGAAAACAAAAACATTGAAGTATCTTCCTTCCAAAGTATCTTTGAGGACCTGGCTGTTGGTCACCCTCAATAGACTGTTGAATAAGATGTCTCAAGAAGGATGTGCCCAATGCTGCTGAGCCTTTGGACAGCATTTCTGGCTCTGAATACTGAAGATCTAAAATCCTTAAGCTCAAAATACATTCATAGCAACAGTGCAAAAAAACCTGCAGAAACACCTGAAAATAACTGAGTGTGGTTGCCTCGTTGATAAAAGCACCTGAGCTACATTCATTAATACTGGACTCACTGACAGATGTATCCATAGCTCTAATAATCTGAGAAACTGCGTTGCCACTTTGCCAGCTTATCAAACAGCTCCATATCTGGTATTTCAGAACAGTGACTACAAATGCATCAAAGCACCACTGAGACCAATCTAGACCAGTTCAAACCAAAATGTGCTGCCCTGCAGTGGGTTCAATCTACAGAAAGTCTGAGTTCCTCTAACAAAAAGCAAGTCAAATACTGACAAGACATTCCTTAATTTACAACACCCTATCTGCCAAATCTGCATGTTTACTACATTGCAAACTTTGTGAAAACTTCATTGTTCCTAAAAATCCTGATCTCTTCACTCATTCTACTTTACTTGGCATTCTCACTGACATGTGAGCTACCATAGGACTCCACCAGCATCAGCCTGGAATCATCCCCACTGTACACATGCAGTGAACACAGGGAAAGCTCCTGCTATGAGCATTAAAAAAAAATTCAAGTTTCCTAAGAAAAGGAAAATAGAAACACAGAATTGTTTGTGTTGGAAGGGACCTTAGAGGTCATCTAGTTCCAATCCCAAGAATAGTATACATGCATGTTCAACAGGAAAGATTTTCTCCTATGACCAGCCTCTCTTTCAGGATACACCAGCCTTGGTAGAAATTGTTACCACTTAATTGCACTGTAGCTTCATTGTGTAACCCAGAAGATGGCTTCACAGCAAGGGGCAACCTGCAAATGCACTACAAATATAATTTCAGAAAATGTGGACAAAACTGAAAACTGTAAGACCCAACGTAGTACATTGCAGGAGAAAAAAAGCCCCACAATCAAAAATATTACCAAGGAGACCAAAAGCTAAATAAACTCTAGGTCAAATATGTAAAAGAGATGACTCAGAGTAGAGAGCAGTGTCTTTCAAGCAATCAAAGCAAGAGCAACATTTAATTTGAATTCAGTGTGGGGAAAAAAAGACCACAGCCCACATGCAACCTGAGACATCCTGTGGCCTCGCAAGAACAAAAGGTTAATCATTTATGGACAGGGATGCTCAAGACTTTTGGTCCTGGCTGCACTAAATACAGCCACCCCTGCACAGGCACACACTCTGTGTGAGACCAAATGAAAGCAGAAATGTTGAAAGAAAATGAGTAAACAACCTCATACACTTTTTAATTGATTATGGGAGTAGAGGAATCAAAAATGTTGAAACATTGAAGTCAAAAGCTTCAAAAAATTAGTACTTTCAAACTACTTCTAGTAAATGGAGAAGTATTCTGTGCATCTTACATAGATTAAAAGGTGTTAAGGAGAGCAACTTCTGTTGACAGTCCCTCTCATTATAGTATCTTCACTGACATACAGAGCTGCATACTGTACACCAGCTACCATTAGGCCTGATTTTTCACTAGATGTTTAATTGCATTGCAAAACTCACTGTATTAGATGTTATGCACCTCTACAGCTCAAAGAAATAACTCCAAAAATTAAAAATCTGCATTGGAAAGCATAATGAGACCAAAGAAACAGGGAATTAATGGACTGAGTTAACAATAACACCCACCAGGAGGGAAAGGCAAGTACTGTTCTCTCATGATCTTGCTTACATTCATGAGTCATCTGAAAAAATCTAACCAAACGTAAGTTGTCAAGGCTGAGTGTCAAGCAAGCTCTGCTATGCAGGCAGTTCCTATTCGTCTAACTTCAGGATGATGATGGTCTGAAAAAAAATTACTTGCAATGCAAATTGTACATAAAAAGTGAGAGATACACTTAAAAGGTAATACCTCAAAACATAGTAGACTACTCAAAAAACCCACTGCTGCCGAATAACGGATCACTTAAACTATATGGGTAAACAAAAGCTTATGTGGCGAGTGTCCCAGGCTTTCTAAAAGTCAGGGGCACAGTTTAGTGCAACAAAAAGCCCAAGGCAGTAAACCCTGCTGAGAAGTAGCAAAGGCCTCTGCAGGCATAACCACAAAGACACACCTTGGGTGTTTTTTTTAAATCTGGACTTAGACCAGTGAACTAACGAAGCCAGGTTAAACCCAACTGGCGCAGCACAAAAGGAAAGTGTGATGAGAAAAGCAACAAGCTTCTGGATGACCAATCAGTGAGCAAAGAGGGACACAGATTTGCTCTGCAGAATTCATGATACAAGTTAGGTACTTGAAGCTGCATTATCACTTATGCACAAAATTACTTTAAAATTGTGGAGAGGAAAGACACTAGAAAAACGTATTTTGCAGGATTGACTAAGAGCAAATACTCACGTTCAGCGATTTGCTGCACAGGAAAGCCCAGATAGAAGCTGAATTCCACCACAGACAAGTTTCTTAGCTGCTCACTGACTTCAGACCCATTTAGAAAACCGTATCTATCTCGGATGGCAAAGACAATGCTCACGGGGCCTTGCCGAAATGCTACCCCAGGCCTGCTCAGAGTTATGTTCAGTATCTGAAAAGACAGGGTTGAAGCAGGGTCAGCAAAATCAAATCACTGGCATTTTCATTCATTCCTTGACAGACTTTTTCCCCTCACCTAATAGTGGCAAATTCACATCAAAACAGAGAAACATCTGTTCCAGATTGATTCAGCCTCCTGAGTCTCAGAAGAGGCAAAGTTGCAGATGAATTCCTCTTCTAAGAGTTATCATTTAAAGTCATTCATAATCCAGAATGATCTGAAAGCTACAGTCCAGAAAATGATAAAAAAAAACCACCTAGCAAGAGAGTTGGCAAAACAGATCTAGTTGTAAAAAAAGGCTTAGATGAATGCCAAACTGCATGGAACAGACAGAAAGGAGTCATGGTAAAGAAACATTCTGAAAATGGATGTTCTTTTGGTCAAATCTTCCTGCACCATGCATACCCAAAACCTACCACTGGTTAGAAGACTTTATTGGCACCAACGTACACAGCTGCTGTGTTCATGCAGATAAACCTCTTCCAGACAGTAAGGAGGTATTTAAAATAAGTTTTCTAAGCTAATAGTTCAAGAAATGATTCTGCATGTTCTGTCTTCAGTCTATGCAGTCACATTGGTCATTCATTTGTACAATTCTGAGCCCTTTTGTGTATGTCCTATACAGTACTTTAGGTACTATTAAGTTTATTCCATTTTTCCTCCTGATTTTATTTTAGGGTACCACAGATAGGTATTTATGGTGTCAGTTAAACAAGGTGACACAATTTTTACTGATTTCAGTATTACAACAAAGTTAGATTACATGTAAGAACTCAGACAGAAGAGGGAGTTGGTCTCATCAAACTGTATTACTGACTTTCCAGGGAGTTTTAACCTCTGATGTGTGATTCAGGACCCAGTACATATGCAACACCTTTCACATACGAAGTTCCAGCAGTAGCTGTCACAGATACCATACACTGTAAGTATTTCTAGACCTCAGAAGCAACTAGCATGTTTAGTCACGTGATGGCAGAGTGCACGTAACTCCTATATTCCTTAACAGGATCCCCTGCATGGCAATGAAAACTGAACGTTGTCTTCCAACAAAAGCTTTCTAAGTAAATCCCACTGTTATAGTAAAATCTGATGGGAATGATTTTTATAAGGGTTGGGACAGTTTTATTCTGAAAAAATATAAACCCTATCATATTTAATAATGTTTTTGGATGTAAATCATCATCTTGGATCAGTCTTTCAAAAAGCTTGAAACCAGAGGGAAATGTGGTACCAGGGGAAAAAAACCAACTGACCTCACAACAAATCCTCGTAGTTTTACATGCTCTAGATTGCAAGTGGCAGTCAGTGAACACTTAACTCATTTTACTGTCCGGATGAAACACAGGATAACCAAAAGTGAGGACAAAGGGACAGACACAAAATATGCTTACTTTTACCTGCACAGTGAAGTTGTAAAACTCCTGGTGTTTGTTCACCTCCAGGAATGCCATTGTCAGCCCTTTCTCAATGCGCTGGCTAAAGTTGCAGAACCCAATATCCATGTTTCGAGGTACAAACTGAAGCACTGAAGACAAAGGGCACACATTATTCCTGGAGACAGGTTCTCTCTCACCACGAGAGAGAACAAAACAAGCAACAGAATCCACAGGGCTATAATTTTTTTTTCACAGAGCTCAGGGCTTATGCAGTGAAACACTGGGTAAGAATACAGTAGAAATAAATTTTGTGTTGCTGCAGTAAATTCTCTACTCACTAGTATGCCCTACAGCAATAAATAGATTACTGAAAGATACTACTGACAAAATACCTGCTGTTCCCTCCTGTATACTTAAAGACCTTCACTTTATACATTTGACTAACTTCACATGCCTTGAACACTAAATTTGCGACACTGAAATCCTCAGTACCCAACAGATCCATGAAAACCTTCAGGAAAAAAGGAACAAATATCCTTTTCTTGTAGTCTGAAATAGAAATGTTTAGCTTATCTAAAAGACCACATACTGGGTCCATTGATGCACATTAGTATCAGTCTAACACTTTCAAAACACTAAATTAGCAAACAATCTTTTAAATTTAGATATATACATCTTAAAGTCTTTCAGAGGAGAGAAAGAGCAAGCACAGGAGAGAAACACGGAGCGTAGAGGAATGTGACCAGGCACACAGTCCTAAACTACATGCACATCTGTGGATTTCCAGATACAGTTTTACCCAAAGAAATACTATGATTAGACAACAGATAGTAATAGCAACGTTATACCAGGTTCAAGAACAGAAAATATGTCCATTGTCTATCTACATTACCACGTTAAACAGCATAAAAAGGTGTCACACCTGCACAGTTAAAGAAGTGATGTCTTGCCATACAATTATTAACACAGCAAAAACAACAAATGGAACACACGCGAATAACAGAACCATCTTGACATTTATTAACTCTCTGTCTGTTTGCTCAGTCCCTGTCACTACCTCATTACACAGTCAACCAACCAGGCAGGCGGTTTTATCATGCAAATAGGACTTGGAAGGTTTTAAATGACACCACTGATTCTCAAAAATCTGTTACACGGGTACTATTTTGCTTTAGATCATTAGTAGTCATGAACTTCATGTAGACTGCTGCAATACAGCAGCCATGAAAAGCTGCATACTACATAAGGAATCCTCCTGCTCACATTATACATGAGCAATGCATCCTGCTCACCAATTCTCCTATGTTATGACAACACAAAAGAGTAGCATTTAACATGAACTTAATTTGAAGCTTGACACAGACATTACAAAGTAGCTACATTGTGATTTTATAAATAAATTTTTCACGGATTTTTTTCTTTTCTTCCCTTTTGAAGCAAGAAAAAGAGCACACCTATTTTAAAATAAAAAAAAATCCTGAAAAAATAATTAAATTATGGGGTTAGCAGTTTACAATTTATCATCTCTCAACCACGGACCCCTCAAATCTGCCACTAAAAATGTAGAATTAAGATTCACAACAGTAGAATACAGGGTTTTGACTCAATCTTGCATACTTAATCATAAGTGAAGAAGTGTGAATCAATATGAAGATACCTTTGCTCCTCTTTGTGTCAGGAAGAACTCACCTGTCTGAACTTGAAATCTGTTGTCTGGCACAGTGAAAGAAGGATGCAGTGAGAGGATCATGGGGGCCTCACCACGAAGAAGACTGCTGTTCACAAGCACATTTATGACAGCTATTGCAGTGTAAACAAAAGGACCTGATGTCACCAAGAAAGCAAATTTAGGGGAAATTTTATAAACCTACCGAAAAAAAAAAAAAGGAATTATTCAGAAATGTGGAAAAAAAATCTTGAACGTTAAATATGGAAACACTTCAGACCTACAGAGTCTCATGCAGTTCAAAGGCATTTCATCAAGAGGTAAGAAACGGCAATCTTTATTTTTCAGAGCAGCAGAAGCACACACTCTGTTAGGGCTGTGCCTTGCAGCCTCTGCTCCACTGCATCACAAGCAACTCCCCTGTGCTAGGTACAACTACTAGAATCTCTTCAGTACAACACACCCATCTCAACGCTTCCTGATTTATCACATCCCCACATAGTAGCACTCCCCCTCGCCTGCATTCCCCTGGTGTACATAACATTTTCCATACAAAATTTCTGTTTACTTACTGAACTGTGTGCGTAGCGTCTGCATTTCAGTCATATACTGCATAGTGCATACATTCCATACCATTCACGTGTGACACACAAAGAGTAAAATACACATAACCTACATTTTACGGATATAATTTTCACACTCAAGAGCATTCTCTTCCAAGGAACATTTCTAACTGTTTATTTCAACACAGTTACCACAATTACATTCTCCTCTTCCAATTCGTGTCTTGACTTTGAGTTTTCTTAAAAACTCTGAGAAGCCTTAGACACCATGTAAAAGAAATAATATTGTAAGTCAAATATAAACCCTGGTGAATGTTTCCATGTGGACACTTTTTTCTACCATTTCTCAGTCATCTAAGCAGGAATAAACTGAAAGGTTTTATTTATATAAACATACTGCAGTGTCTTCCCTCTTTTAGAGGAACTCTCTCAATATCAAGAACACCTGTTACTCCAGCATTATTTTCTTCTTCTTTTGTTTACTCCCCTAGTTTGCCTTATTTGCCTAAGGCTGTCACATTTCAAAATATTTTGAGAGTCCAACATTGTCTCACAGATAAATAACCTAAAGTAGAGACCTGAAGTTTCTAACAGAGATGAACCTCTCAAATGAAGAGATGCTATCACCTTGCAGGTGCCATGCTGGTGAAGGGATACGTCAGATACCTTGAGCCTTATAGAAAAGCACGGTTCTGCTTAAATTGTGACCCACATGTTCCTTACTGGTATTTCTGCTGTAGTAAACTCATGGCAACTGCTGTTTAGATGAGACAGCAAGCAGCTCTTTCCTGTTCTCTAAAAAGCATGCATTTCAGAGAGCTCATCTTCATCAGAAGAAACTACCCCCGCAGTAGAAGGAAATGAGAAAAATAATCTATGCTGCTCATTAAGCCTTTCTTCCTTCTTAGCCCACATATATATGCAACATCCAGCTTTTATTTTAAATGGATTTAGACCCATAAAACTCAAATTTGTTTGATACGAATAATGTGCACAGCTCTTTTCAGATCCTCTTATCTGAAATTTTATTCTTTTATCTCATGATGAAATAATCTCTGCAGCTTCAGTTTGTCAAATGGAAACAGCAGTTATAATGAAGAACACATGCCAAAAGAAGTTGCCCATTACTTGCAAACGAGACTGCTTAAAAGGCAAGAAAAAGAGGAATTAGAATTACAAATCTCAGTGACAATTTGCTGGTGATTTCTGAAAGAATATATGCAGAGGAAGAGAGGCCTAGCAGAGCCAGCATGTACTTATGCACTAGAGTTAGGTATTTCAGACATGAAAGCAAGGCTCTGATAACTAACTCAGCTGCCTCCACCTCTGACTGGCTGTGCTGCACCACAGACACCAGGGTAGGCTGAACACCCCCTTGGAATTTTGCATTAACTTTTTCAGCTTAACAGCTAACACTGGTTCCCTTTGGTGCTTCACTGCAGCAGAAAAGTGGTAGCAGTTCCAGAGTGGACATCAAAAAAACCCCACTTCTGACAGTAACTTTGAGGTTGACAGATTAGAACAACTACAAGTCAAAACAATAATTATTTCTGCAGGAGATATTACAGGGTCATCTAGAGTTAGCTCTCTACAACTGAATTCATATGGCAGAAATAATAGACCCATGCCAGCCTTCAAGCTAATTCACAGAGAAGTCTACAAAGTTACCTAGGATAGACGAGCACAGCTCATGACTCTCGATTTGTGATTCATGAATGAGAACAGCTGCTCTTGGCACAGCTCTAATGGTTCACAAACCCAGCTGCCCATCCAACCCTCTCTTGGAAGTTTCACCTCTACTGCCAGGACAGCTAGATGTAAACAAATTAAGCAGCTGAACCATTCACATTTTAGAGTGTCACCTATTAAAGTACACAAGCACAGATTTATTACATTAAACAAGTACAAATTTTTTACCTTAACACTTTGGGCCAGAAAGAGAAACATGCAAAACTCCATGTGCACTTTGGAGCCATTCCCACAGCTAAAGCAGGAACCTTCAGTAGGGGCAGAAAACCCTTACAACACCTAAAATTATCCCTTCTCCAAAGTGCAACATTTATGCCAACTCTGCTGTTTCCAGGATACAGCCTATCTCATTCCAAGTTACCCTCACAGGAGAGAGTGCTGCTAGTACAGGAAGTTTTCAAGCCTCAAAATTTACTAGAGGCTAGAAGACTATTTAGGAAAAACATCACTGTATCCTTACTCTGTCCCTTACGATGTTCCCTAAGCATTTGCTATTGATTATTGCCTGCCAAAGTATTTGATTAGGTGCACCTTTGCCACAGCCTAATCCATGCCTACAATGCACTGTATTATGTTGTGTAAACATCTGGCAGAAAACAAACAACCAATTTCCTCACCACCACCTTATTAAACATCATGTAAAGAACTTGCAGAGGGCGTATAACTTCCTGAACACAGACTACAAAGGCTCACAGGTCTTAAAAATGAAACAAAGCTTCTACTTCTGTGCACTTCAAGATCCTAAGGCTACAATTCTCATTGTTTTTCACACCCTCAAGGGTACCAGCCGGAACTTCAGCAGTGAGCAGATTATGAAGCCTGAGCAAGTCCACAAGGTGGCATCTTTGAAAGGAGTATTTAACCGCCTGACAACGAACTGAACTGCTTACTTCAGAAGCAGAGTTTACTGGTTTTGGATTACAGAAACCAATTTGTTAAGGACACACCCCAAAACCCATGTTAAATACAACAATGAAGTGGCTGAGGTGTACACTATACTGCATGGTAAAATTTTCAAGCACAAATGAGGCTGGCAAAAACCTTTTTTCTGTTGGCATGAACTTAATGGCACCAGGGGTCCTGGCAGCAAGTCACTGCCAACACTATTTTATTTCACACCCCAGTGCAACAAGTCAAGTCGAGGGAACACTGAATAACAGATCTTACCCAAGTACCATAAGGTTTACACTAGAGAAAGTTGACAAAATTTACTCTTATTCAGACAATAGGGCCTTATACTTTTGCAGATGTAATATGTTGAGACCAGCTGGAAACAACTTGGAAATTTTAGGTTATTCTCACTTCATTGTAAGGACTTTAGCGAAGTAAAAAAATCGCTAAAAAAAAAAGTAAAAAAGCTTTCTCGTTGGGCAGGATTCAATCCTGCCTCCTTTTTTTTTTTCCACTTCAGCAACTCACAATGTTTGAAATAATAAAGAAGCAAGAGACCAAAGCTGCAACTAAAAAAGCTGTGGGGAAAATGTTTTAATTCTCTTTTTAGTATTAAACTTATTTCCTACTTAAAGTGAGCAGCAGTTAAATCCATCATTGCCATGAATTTTATTTTTAAAGTATACATTACTACAAAGTTAAATTTAACTAGACTCTCTCCTGTTACTGTAGATTACATCACAGCAAGGGAACATCTGTGAGCTGTAATATGAGACACAGTAAAAAAACAGCTTAGAGAAGTGCACTACCATACCATAACTTACAAACATACACATGGTTTCTGGGTACTCGTAACTAACAAAAGTCAGGTCTGTTGATTAATTAAGTTTAGCAAGATAGACAAATTCTGTTTAAAACTTCGCATTACATCACCACTCAACACACTGCTATTATAGGCAGCTCTTTCTTAAAAATAACAGTTCTGCTAGTATTCCACTGTTAGAGGTGAAGACATTTGCCAGTGATTATTTTTAGTGCAAAGCCCATACCCAAGGCATCACAAAGAACACATACAATAGCAGCATTCTAGCATAAAATAAGCAAAACTGATTACACAGAGATTTTTTTTTCCCTTTTGATAAAAGAGATTTCACCAAGAACAAAGCTAGACTAACAGCATTATTTATAAAAACACACACCTAAGAAGCCTTAGGACTTCTCAGAAGCATCTCCTGTTGAGAGCTTTAAAAGGCAATAGTAGGCATGAAAGGAGGGAATTTAAATGGCCAAAATATAAAGTAGTACATCAAATATTTGTTCCAATCAACCTTCAAATATTCAGCAACAGAGTTTGTCTTACTGATGTTAAGAAGGTAAGTCATTCCATATTACTGAGACGTGTAAGGTCACTCGAAATCAGTGTCATTCTATCTTCATGAACTTTTGACTTCTTGACTGTGGCAGTTTGCACAATCTGAAGGTATTTCACAAACCAGAAGGAAAATCTCTTACATAAAAAAAACCCTAAAAAGTCCATATACAGGTACTGACAAAAGGTGCTAAACTACACATAATTTATAGTGGCAGTTCACTATAGCTGAAGCTTGGCAGAAATTTGTAACACTTTTATCTTCACTGAGTAGTAGAGAGGTATATTCTCAAACATCAGACAGAAGTTGTTTAATTATGGAGTGCAGAGATTATGGGAGGTGCAGAAGTTAAAGGCATCAAGGGATTTGGCACATAGAAAAATTTCAAGTTATGCTCAACATTCAAACTGCTCCTTGAGTTAATTTCATAATGAAAATGAGATCATTGACTCAGAAAAGACAACGTGGTGCTGGGTTATGACAACTAGATGAATACAGACATGCAAAACTGCAAGTACAGCTGAACCTCATCTACACCAGCAAGTCCATTAAAATATTTCCTTTTGTCCTCGATGTTGAAGCATCTGATTGTACAACAAAGGTACAACCAACCTTTACAGTCCTTTCCTCTCAGACAGAGCGTTTGAGACACAGGTGGGGAATAGAGATTTTAACCCTCGACTCAACCAGACGGTCACCTGGAGGCTAGAAGACAACACTGATATATTGTTCAAAGATGATTCCTTCAGTAACAAAGCAGAGGAAGCTTTCAGAAAAAAACAGGAACACAGCAATTTCTAGCCCTATGAGTGGGGGAAGGACAGGAGTTACACCCATCTGAAGGCTTAAAAATAACATCTTACTATTGCACACCTGGCTTCCTCCCCCCACTGCTTTTTTCATCTGCCAAATCATGCATTTGGGATTCCACCACCTCCCCTCAAAGTGTTGATGGCATCAATTATAACATAAAATAGCACAAGTCTGTGCCAAAGGTTCAGTTTTGTGTACAGTGCTAAGTATATAACCAGCTAGCAGAACAAACAGAACTTTTTAACAGGTATTTTGAAGGGTAAAAGTTCTTCAGTTCAGTTTCAATTTAGCAGTCAAAGGAAGTGAGAGGTAGAGCCTGGACACTGCTTGCTCAAGTCTGGCAAAAACAAAAAGGATCTGTCCTGGAAAATGATGACATTCTAAAAGTAAAAAGCTGACATAATAAACACATTAAAAAAAACCCCAACCAAAACATGGCTAACATTCAAGTTAAAATAAACCTCTCTGATGAAGTACCTCATGGACTGAATTACCATTTTAGCTTGTGAATTAAACCCACTATTGTACTGCGTTGATCAAACAGTACTTGTGCACACTTCATAGCACTTACCTCTAGCTCTACTGATCTCCTGAACTGAACTCTGAGCACTTCTCTGATGGATTCACTGACATTTCGTAGAACAGCTCTTCGGGCCAGCACTAGAAATTAATGTCAGTCAGTAAATACATTTTAGCTTTATCTGTTGGGTTTTGATTCAAAGCTGCATTTTCAATTGTGCAATGCATGAAAAAGCAGGCAATGAGATCAACTGCATCAAACAGGTAAGACAGACAAGGAAAGAGGGAAAGGTGTGACTGTAGCCTAAAAAGTGACTGCACATAAAGTTGAAGGAACTCCAGGTTTATTTTTTCTCTCGTATTGTTTTTCTGTATCTAATGTCTTTAGCATTCTAGCAAAAGAATCTTCTAGAGGGTCACTGAGGCATTAAAATGGGATCTGAAAGTAACAGCACATTCAGTCTGACCTGTGCACAACAAGCCTGCTGTTATAACACAGTTAAAGTTTTGTAGGCAACGCATGGAATGCAGACGAGGTCAGAAAAAAGCCACAGAAAATATGCATCTACTTTTCTCCTAAATAAAGAGTAAACAAATGTGACACTAATTAATGAAAGGGATATCCACAGAGTAAGAAACAGCTTTAAAATCCCCACATCCCAATGGATGTCATGTCTGTTACAGTCATGCTTGACACTGTGACTATGGGTTAAGCAAACAACAGAGAATTGTCGTGTTGTCATCCTGCAGTTACTTTCCAGCAGTAACTTGCCTACAAAACTGCTCAAATTACAGGTTAAAAAAAGGCCTTCCTCATCACTACCATAGCTAGATCACCTACATATCTGGAGGATGAGATTATACTCATTATGTATTACATATTACAACTAAATCTTAAGGGTAAAATGTGTTGCTTACCACAGAAAATGCAGCACTTTCTGCAGCTGCCCTGGATTAGTTTGCTGGTATTGTTTTGTTAACAAGCCAGGAAGAGGTAGGAAAACACCAGAAAAGCAAACACAGATGCTAAGACAATTAATTTTGAAACACATTAATGTCACTTTTTCTGGTTACAAACACACCAAATCCAATTGAAAGTAAGTATGGGAGGAGGGAAGATACAAACATAAGCTAGTAAGGTAAAATTATAAAAATGGTAGCGAAACCCAAACATTTTTTAAACCAATTCTCCTCTTAAGTATGACAACATTACCTCACATGCAGGTGTTTTTTTTTTTACAAACAGCAGCAACAACTGAAAGGAGAAACTTACTCAGTCAGAACATGTAAGAGTTTGGCAGAACAGTACCATTCATTTACAACCCATGAAATGATAAAGCAGTCTCTAACTCAGCATACTTGTACGTACGCATCAGCAATTTTAGAAGACAATTTCATTCGCTGTGCAGTGTAACGTATATGTAACTCACTATCACAAGCGGCTTTACTCAAGTGAATTCTATTATTTTTAAGAGCAAATGATAAATCAATGCTTTTACAGCTCTTTGTCTAAATTTACACAACACTTCTTTGAGAGGTTCATTTACTCAATTCAGCATCTGCAATTTGGCTACGGGGTCAAATTACAGTGATTTCTGAAAAACAAAATAAAAATGTAAGGAACATCTTACCCGCAGTGACTAAGTAAGCATCAGGAACGGTGATGTCGCAGACATACGGTTGCCTGGTAGTAGTCGCAGCAGAAGTTACAACCACCAGTTCAGGTGCAGTAGTGGTCTCCAGAGGAGTGGAGGAGAATGTCCCTGGCCTGCCTGCAGCCGTGCCTGTAGTGGTCATGGGGATACTGGTGGAAGGAGCTGATGCTTCAGTGCTAGCAGTTCCACTGCTTCCTGATGGAACTTCATATCCAGTGGGAGGGCTGGAAGTTGGAGGGAACTGTGTGGGAGCAAATGCCATGGTCACAGACAGAGATGCTGTAGGAAAGGGCATCACACTGAGGGTGCTGGCAGCTGATGTGAGGTTGTCAGGGTCGGTGGGAGGAAGGGCTGTGGGAGCACTGCCCTCGCTGTGAGATGTTAAAAGCAGTGTGGGGTTAACTGTAGCACCAATATCCTCATCAGAAGCCAGAGCAGTTGAGAGCAGAGATGAAGATACGTTTAAGACAGGAGTTGCTGGAAAGGTAGTAAACAAAGAGATCAGATTTGTTTCACTGAGCAAGATGCTGCTGGTAACAGACTGGGTGTCAGAAGTGGGCAGCACCAGGGTAGGAACCACGGAGTGAGAGGTGGAGAGTGAAGGCTCCAACTGAGAGGTAGCTCCTGTAACAGCTGAGGTAAACACAACTTCAGAGCCCACTGGCAGTACCAATGATGCTTCCAGAAACACAGACGACTTGGAGTGAAAATCTGATGATGGCATTATTTCAGGAACGTGTGCCTCTGGAAGGGATGATGTTTGGCCAAGATGTAACTGAGAAACCTCGGTGTCAGTGGCAGAGCTGACAGTGGTAGCTAAGTCCCAGCTGGTAACATCCTCAGAAAGTACTGATGTCCCAGTCAATAAAGTCTGAGGTAAGAGTGTTGATAAATCACTTTGCATGACAGAGTAAGAATCTAGCAGGGTCGATGATAAAGGTAAGTAGCTAGATTCAATAAGAAATGGTGTTGATAAAAGATCGGATTGAAAATCTGAAATATTTAAAGATGGTTTCTCCCTTGTAGAGGTCTTGTCAAGAAAAAACACAGATTCTGATGGCATTAATTCTGGCAATTCCAGCAAAGTTGTCCGACTGATTGAAAATGATGCTACTGGCTCACTTGGGACAATGGTAGAATCAGACAGAATGGTGGTGGCACCAGGAAGTTCTACACGAGTGCTTGGTGTCAATGAAGTTGTTTCCAGAACAGGGAGGGACTGGGCAACAGAAATGTTTAGTGACGTTCCTCCAGGGAGCTGATGGTAGGAAGGAGAAATTGTTATAGGTGTTCTGGTGTCTGTAATGCTTACTAAAAACACGCTTGAATCAGGGATTTCTGCAAATCTTGAAGACAATGAAACCACTGGTCTTGATGGAAAAGAAGTATCAAAAATCTCAGGTGTAGGTTCCTCTAATTCATACCCATCAGTAATTATGGTTGTAAATGGAGCTAAGCCTTGTACCTCAGAGGCTTTGATGGACATAGTTTCAACATAATCGCCTGAGCCCACATCAGGTTCTGGGGAAAAGCCTGCTTCTGGCAGAAGTGAAACTGAGTCACAATACAGACAGTAACTGTATGATCTCGTGAAAGGCACTGGACTCGTGAGCTCACTGACAAGCTCTGATTGACTTGGTATTTCTGAACCAGCAGGCAAACTTGGTGCAGTAGTGGAGACTTCACGTGTAAACAGGCTGGCATTAAGAACTGTATTGGAGTTCATGGAAATGGCAGCTGAGTTAAGCGGGAAAGACATGAGTGGAAGACTAATAGGAAAAAAAATAGGCTCAGCACTGGCTGTTGAAGCTGGTGTGGCCCAGGGTATGCTTGGAGTGGGGTAGGTCCTTAGACTGAGAGAGTCTGCTGCCCTGCTACTCCCAAGGGTGTAAACATCACCATACAGGTCTGCACTTTGTGGTGTGGCATCTGGGATCACAGGGCTAGTTTCACCCAGCAACTTGAGATGAAAAGGCGATCCTTCTGAAGCAGCCGCAAAAGGCAGAGCTGTTACACCTGCATTAATGTCCTCCTGTGCCACAACTTCTGTCTCTGAAGGAAAGGAAGCAAAATGAATAGCTGCATTTGGAGGGTACAACAAGTCTCTGCTTGCTGTTAGCATTTCACGATCTGGTACAAAAGGCTTTAGTTCTGTAAGAGTGTTACTGTGTTCAGGGATGGCGCTCAAAGGAGTCTTCTCCTGTGCTGTTTTTGAGATATCATACGGTGAAAAAAGGACAGATAGTGAAGGCATTAGCAACACAGTTTCTAACATTTCTCTTGATGGCTCTATTGTATGAACTGAGTGATGATCTGTTAAAACTGCAAAAGATTTCAGTGGGGGAGTCCACTCTGCTTTTGAAAATGAGCTAACAAATTCATCATCATTTAAGAATGCCTCATTGCTTGTTATGGAGACATCTACCAATGGCGTGCTTCTCCCTTCTGAAATCCTGGCTGTTTCTTCTTGGCTAAGTAAAGTCGCATCAAAGGAAGTGGTAACTGATGATAAAACCGTTTGAAGCAAATTACTTTCTTGGGACTTCAAAGTACTTTTAGCTAAGGCCATTTGCGTCCTGCTGCCTGATATGCTTTCGTGCACCTTTAAGTCCATTGAGAAAAAGGAAAAATTCTGCTGTTCCAAGGATCTCTCATCTAAATAAGGAGGGAGAGAGAAAAACAAAAGCCAAAACCCAACAGATTAGCACAAGTAGTAAGATTGCAACAAGCAAACCTCACACACGATATTTCTGGAGACAACTGCGCAGAATTCAAGAGCAAAGACAAAACTTTTCAGTGAGTCAAAAACCTCCATGAGCAAGTCAGCACAAATAGTAAGACTCCCCGTGAAACTCCATTCCTTGGAAACGAGCAGGACAACGCAAGCTCTTCTCTCTCTGCAGTGACTCATCTCTCTACAGCAGCATTCTAGTGAGCCCCATGGATAGGCAGAAAGTGGCTCCCTCTTACCTATACAAGGCTAAAGTGCATGGCAGCTAACAGTCTCACAAAGTAAACACACCAAAAAGGCTAACAATGCAGGGAAAAACTTTATGTAACTTCAGGTGTTCTGCTTTCCTTTAGTACCACTTCATTTCCTCCAGTTATATTATTTCCTAATATTAGGTTCTCTAGAAGATCTACTCTGTTTCAAGGACCAGATCCTCCCTTTAGTATCAGAAATGACTGACACTTATGAGAGAGAAGGAGTTTCCTCTACATAAGGCAAATGTGGACCTGGTATCAAGTACACAAATTTGCTAGGTAACATGTCCAGTAGTTACGCTTACATTGTCTGCCATTCATCTGAAGTCTGCCCTGTTAGCAGTGAAACTGCTTCACCAGTTGCCATCTTTATTCACACACCTCTGCAGGACTCTTCTGCTCATGAGGCACTTGTAATAAAACTTTCATGGCTTCAGTTTCCACAATTCAAGTAGTAATAGCCAGAGGAGGAGAAAAAGCTCAGAATTCACCAGATACTTTAACAAACAAAATACTCTCCTCTCCCACAAAAGTGTTCTTGGGTTACAGAGAAGATATGTATATAAGCTTTTCCAGTCATAGATAAGTTTTGCAGAGAAATGGTCAATTATTGCTTGAGTATTTCTCTGAAACATCAAGACTGGATTTATAGCATTCAGAGCTGAATTACTAAAGGAAATCACAGAAGATTTCTGCAGAATACTTTTCAAGGGCACACAGAGAGGGTTCACCCTTAAGTCATGTATCACACCTGATTATCCTATTTCCATATGGGAGTGTGCAGGCAGGGCTGTTGGAACTTACTGGCAACATAAATTAACAAGGCTGAGGGGGCAGGAACCGCATCCAGTTAAACCACCAGAGATCAGTTTAAAATAAAAACACGGATATACAGTACAGAGATACAGCACACAGCTCAACTGCAACTACATCTGTAACCCTTTAGAGGATGCCTTGAACTCAGTAATCCATGGAGTGTCTTGCAGGAATAGCTCATGTATCTGTTACCTGCTGTTGTCAGTCTAACACCGCCTTCCAAAGGTGATAAACTGCTGCACTTATCCTCTTCACCCTGTTCTGTTTGCTAAACTTCTTGACACAACTTTTCAAGTGCTGACACACCAGATTGGTAAGTTTTGAAGGTGGTGATTTGAAAAGCACAATTACAAGAATTAATGCACGGAGTCAAATACCACTGTGCCATTAATCACACCTAACCAAACAGGAGCGCTGTGATTATATCCTTTATCTGACAGATTTCATGCACAATGTTTTGCAGCATTAGCAGATAGTATTCTCTCAAATAGTACCCATCCATTTTCTCTTCCCAAAATGCACTGTAGGAATGATGCTTAGTTGTGGTATAAAATATACTGCCTTACAATGTTCTCAGGTGAAGGAAAAAAAAACACACAAAAAAACCCCCCACACTCTTTTAGAACACCCCATACATGAGTCCATCCTCAGTCTCTTCCAGAGAGGTCCACTGTGTGAACACAGCACAGTGCAGCCACCACGGAATAACAGCTTTCACAAGGAGTTAACATGAGTAACAGACAAAGTAGTTTCTAGCAAGCACAGAACCAAAAACGTACCCTGAGCCAGCTCTGCCGACCAAAAGCTGTTAAATGTTTTTTCCTTGCTAGAAGCCTCCCTGGCCTCAGCTCCTTTCTTTGACAGGCTTCCAGCCTTGACTTTTGCCTTTGTGACATTTTGAGTAAGCAGGTAGTTACTAAAGGAAAGGACTTACAAAGCTGTGAAAAAAACACTCTCAAAATTAATCACTTCTCTCCCTATATGAATGCGCAGTTCCTTTTAGCCAGCCCTGTAAAAATCTGTCCACCTTGATCACACTTTGGACACCCAGCCCTTGCTTACAGTGAATTCATTGCAGGCAAACATGCTAACAGAGAGAGCAATTCTTGTTCATCACAGTTTCATTCTGTAACTCCCTGCAGCAGTACACAAGGCAGCTGTGTTAGCTTCAACACAATAAGCATTGTAAATGTGGAGCTGATACACCTGATACTTAATATGATCAGGTAAAGGTGAATACATGCTAATTAGTAACTGCACGTTTGATCACACATTTCCACAAATCTTTGACTCAAAGCTAGCGTGATTCCACACATAAAACAATTTTACTGCCTATACATGCCTGTGCTGCATATTATCTTCCTTCACCCATAGAAAGCTCCTTTTATCTTTGTTCAACTTGATGGGGAGCTGTCACACAGCAAGATCCTGCTGTAAGTGACTACATGTCACAGAAAGGTGTTCTGAAGAGTTACTTGCACAACCATAAGCTGTCCAACAGATACGCAGAAAAGGCAAGGCCAATCTTCATTTTAAATTCTTTCTGACTTTAGCTAATTAGCTTTTGGGGTGGGGTTTGGGTTTTTTTGGTTTTTGGTGGTTTGTTTGTTTTTTTGACAGTCTGATAATATTTTCCCCTTGGAAGACAAAGTAATAGTAAATAACGATTTTGTTCTACAGCTGTGCCTCTTAATGTATAGAGTCTTGCCATTGATACCCGAAAGGAGAGAACTCAACTTCTGAAGCAGACATTTCATTTTTTGAAGGAAGAGATACTGAGCCTTGAAAAAGTTTGAAGCTATAAGCTGTGCTACTTGAGTTAAGTGGAATGGGAAAAAATCACCTGTGCATATGAGATTTGAAACAACTCATTGGCAAGTTCACAAGTTGATGTTCCATACTATTCACTTTGCTTGGTGTTTTAGAGGCAGAGAGCATTAGTGACATGCCATTAATAACACAAATTGGTGTTTTCTGTCATCTCCAGAGAACAGTGTACCACTTGAATACTGCTTGTCAGAGCTGAGCGTGCCTCTCAGGAAGAGCAGATGGGACGCATGGCAGATGTGCCTGGGAGCAGCCAGACAGCCCACAAAGAGGAAGGAAAAGCAAAGGAAAAAGAGAAGGAGGGGAACGCACACCACGGCATGACAATGGCTCTCATCAGCGCAGAGTGGCCGATCTGGCTATACCGTGGGACAAAGAAAGCAGACAGATTGCACATGTTCTGGTGCATCTCAATGCCAGGGCTGCACAAAGCTATTGATGAATATCAATGCTGACTTGTTTGTTTGCACAGCTGCTACTGTCGGGTGACGGTTTCCCCTCTACTGCGGCTGAGGGAGGCAACGGGGACAGGCTGACGACCAGACAAGCCAGACTCCACCAAGCCGATAACATTATGAAAAAGGATAGCTTAGGGAACAAAGCTGTGATCCCAACCCACAGCAAAGGGTACGAAAGGCAAGCACTAGTGGCAGGGGCCACAGGAGGCACAGATGGCACCAGCATAATGCCTCAGCTCAGACAACAAAGTTCGGACACAGGAGGAGCAACAGCATTGGAAATGTGCTGGTGGGCGTGGGGTGATGAACTCTCAGCTGCTTCTGCTGCCCCCCAAAACTGGTAGGAATCACAAGCAATTCACAAGCAATAAAACCTGTCACTGAACACGACGACCCCTTTAACTGCCAAATCCGGATTTACAGAAGCACATCCATGCACTGTTAACACTGCCACAGACCTGTGTGAATTCGGGAAGCACAGCAGCACTTTCTCATGACTACAGCAAAGGACTGCTGCAGTCTACAGACTTCATTGGGGACAAAAATATACCATGTCTGCTTGCCAGAAAACTATGCGTGTTCATAAACCCGGAACTAGACTAGTCATTTTTCCACAAAGCAATTACAAGGATGCAGATTTCATCCAACTACAGGGCTAAAAATAATGCCTGTTCTATAATCTATAATAAAGAAAAAAAAGATGTTTCAAGTATATATTTGTAATAATATATTTACGTATTCATATGCTTTCATATTTTCTTTGTTTATAATAAATATACTTTCATGTATTTTTAAATGCAGGATCCAGATGCAATCTCACCTGTCACTGATCCCTCGTGTGACTTCAAAAAAGTTTCACCACTTTTCTGCACACTCCTATTAAAATGTGGCAACTGTAGAATATCACATTTCTCAGTATCTACTAAAATGTAGGTAATTTTCTATATTATGAAGACATTAAATTATAGATGAAAGGTACAGACATGACAACAACAAATACAGAGAAATCTTTACTTGTGATAAAATTAAACCTGGGGAGTAGAACTAGTAATTTTCGTTTTATTGTTTTTGAGAAACTATGTAATCACTAATAAAGTTTACAAACACCAGAAAGTGTCAGCAAACTAGCAGCAAAACAGTTAAAAACACATATCACTTACAAAAAAAATTATCTTCTGCATACTAACACAATGATCTACAAAATCTAATTTTAGTAACTTTACTTTTCAGGCAAGAAGAAAAATTGCACTTTTATTGCTGGCAATTGTTCAAACTGATGCATTTTAGGTAGAAGGGCAACCAGTGCTACATACGTCCCAAATATCATGGGGAAAATCCTAAATAACTACATAACAACAGCTCCCAAATTATTGAAATTAAAGCTATGAACTTACTAGGCATATTCACCACTTGAAACTGCTCCCTGACTACAGGGTAGAGTAGCACATCACATTTAAGGGGAGGTTTTAATAGCATTTTAAGTTTTTCCTTGAGAAATGTAAAGTAAGAAATTGAAGTAACTGAATATATTGTTGGACAAGATCACCCAAGGGTAGAGAGAATGATAAATGAAAATGTATCCAAAAAAAATTGTAACTCTTCCTCCCACAGCTTAACACTTAATAACTTTCTAATTTATTTAACAGCATTTAGTTCAGCTTCCATCAAGAAGAGCTTGTATGCATTAGGTCATTGCAAAAAATTTACACAGTTCCCTTGTGTAAGTCTCTAACTAAATTTCTTAGGTGTCTGGCCTGTAGGAAAATACCAGTCACAGAAGCAAATACAGACAAAAAGCTGTCTGCTTTCTTCTCTGGGAGGCATTAAGCATGGATTGAACAGTGACAGTAATCACCTCTGGCACACAAAAGCCAGGGAGAGGAGGGGATGGGAGCCTGCACCGTTCCTCCCTTCCCGAGCTCCAGCTCACAGCTCTTCCGTGGGGCTCTGGGCTGATTTTGGAAGGTTCTGTTCCCCAGAGCACACACTGCACCCATGCCTAATGCTCCCTCAGGGCAGCACAGGACACAAAGCATCCAGAGTTCTAATAGTTGTTTTTCAAAGATGTTTATTTTCTTGTAAAACAAAGAAAATTTCTCATAATTTACCAGATGCACCTAAGAATTTTAACTAATTCAGCTGCTTGTACCACTTGAAAGGCTAAAAGAAAGTAAAGAAATAGAACAATTATGTTATGTCTCAGCCCTCTTTCTCACTGCAGTTGACAATAAAACTTCATGACAGAAAAAGCTATACTATGAGAGAACTAATAGTGTTAATGGGAAGCACATGCAAAGTGAATGGCTTGGTACACGCACTCACTTTTACATACTTCAGTTTTTAACACATAGCCAAGAAAGAAGAGAAACGTCATCTTCACCCACATGCAAACAGATGTGGCTCAGCTGCTGCACAGGTGCAAGTAGACAAGAACCTCCTCCTCCTGCACAGCAAATGAGCACAAGCTTCTATCTCTGCATGAGGAGAAAAGGTGGACCAAAGCAAAAAAGAAAGGAGCAAAGATAAACCCTTTCTTGCTGACCAGCAAAGTTGATGCAGGCTTTGTAAAGAAAAAGTTTTAGTAAAAGGCAGTCTAAACTGCATTTCAAACCTGGGTCAAAAAATACATGACAAAATCCTCATGAACTCTTGAGTACGGCAACCAATGCCAACAAACCTATAATACCAGGCACTAGCACCAACATTTTCTTCCTTCTCCAACATTAAAACTACCCTCAAAAGTTTCCTTAGGATACCTGCTGCTAGTCATCACATTAAGAGTAGTAGGTAGTCTGAGATCCTAACTGCCACTGCATGGCTCACGTACAGCTCAGTAGAAAACTTGCAATCTGTGTTCTGATCCAGGAATCTTCTTAACATATGCACTTCTGAAGCAAAACAGGACCCCATAGTCTACAGTAAATTGTATACTAATAGAAAAAAAACCTACAGATTGCTTTTATGTCATACCACTGTAACACATTCTGTTTTGCATGAAAAAGAGAAAAACCTGTTCAAGCCAAGGGAAGTTTTTTGTAACATGAAAGGAGGTAACAAGCAGACCACCAGACTGGGCACTAAGGGCAGAAGAGCATAGAGAGGATGTCAGAATGAGCAACCTCACCACCCCCTCCATAAACACAAGCACACAGTGAGCTCCACCTCCCGAACATTATTATCACCTTTGGAAAATCCATGACTTTGCTAAGAAGTGGGCTGGGAACAAAATCCATGCACGGAACAGTTTGTTATGCCCACACAACACCTGCAAACCCAAACGCTACAGAAATCTTCATTCGTGGGACTGCATAAAGCTCTTTCAGCACCAAGATGACTCAAGTTGACAGTTCCTCCCTAGAGTTCCCCTGATCAGAGATATTCAAAGGTGAGGAAGCAAATTAGCCATGACAATTCACACCATTTCCAGCAACTCAGGGGGAACATACATAGATCCTTCCCATAGAGAAGCTGTCTGTGGCCACTACACCTTCCTATAGACCATCACCCAGTGCTGAGGAAAGCAACAGCTTCGTGCAGAGCTCGGTGCTCTCATGTGATCAGCTGTCTGGCCATGCACACACATGCACAGAAACCACAAGTCAAATCCTAGTTCAAAGTGTAGCTTTTGCTGGGAGCATTGACGCTTTTTTTGGCACTTAGCTGTACATGACATCATCGTGTGGGAAGCCATATGTTAGAGATAAAGCACACACAAACTTGAATTGACTTTACAAATGTTAATTCTAAGAAAAACTCTCATCAGATTTGCTCATCGGGATAACCAGGTCACATTTTTAAAATGAGAAAGCTTTCTTTCCCCCACTTTTCTTTTTTTCTTTCTCTTTTTTATATTGCTCTCTGCCCAGCAACTTGATTTTTAGTCTCTAAAGAGCCAGTGTCAGTTTTCATCCAACTGAATGACTACTGAGAAGCTTTATGTTTATGCTCAACACTGCAGTGTCCACCAAAATGCAGATCCCGGAAGCTTTTGAAAAGACCAATTAAATTAAATTTATATTACCATTTTTTAGTGAAGATGACAGATCAGTGAGTGACATTTTGCATACAATGCATTCAAATGTTTTAAGGAGGTATTTTTTGCTCAAAGTGAAATAATTTTACTTCTTAAATTGCGTTATCACTACGAAATCTCTACAGGCAATGAAGTGGCAGAGTCTGAAGACAAGAGTAACTGCCTAATTAAAACAGAAGCTATGCTGTATCCTAGAAACCCAGTTATCCACAGGGACTCTCTTCATTGACACATATCCTTAACTGTGCCATGCTGACAAAGGAAAAATACCCTTGACTGAGCTTTAAGTTGTTCAGGTCAGCGGGCTTGCTCCTCCAAAATCGTATTACATCAAGGAACTAATGGAAGTCCCAACCTGCAACACCTAAAAGCAGCTCCTATGAGAGGTTAATTCACAAGGCTTCTGTTACATACACAAAGCATGATGAAAAATCTGAACATGAGATTTTCAGCTGGCATAGTACAAATACTCTGTATTGAACTCAGAACAACAACTTCATTGCTCCAGGGCCAGATCGTAACAATATGCCTGTACATGCTTAATTTTTCAAACAGCTGTATATGCACAAGGCAATAATACTGAAAGGCTCTTGCACAGTCGGATATGAAGGCATTTAGTGGTACTCGCAGTGTGCATCACTCGGCAAATCTAGTCACATGAGAGAGAATCTGTCAACGCATTTTCATAGGAAAAGAAGATTTCAAAGAAAAGCTGGGAAAGAGAGCAGAACAGTCCCAGCTACCCCAGCCTTTGGAGCTGAAAATAAGCACTTCACCAAGAAAGTGCTGAAAACATGAAAAGAAAAGGGACATACAAAGAGATGGAACAGAAATTCAAGAAGTACTCAATTTAAGTAGAGGTTTGAAATAAGTTATTCAAGGTCTTGCTTTCTAATGTGCAAGTGTTATTGGTCTTGACCTCACTTGGAAAAAGAGAAACCTTCTAAAAATCCTGTAATAAATACATAACTGTGTAACATCAAAGATCAAACTTCTGCCATAATTTATACCCACAGAACTTCCAGAAGACAATTCCCTGGCAAAATTACAAGAAAAAGAAGGCAATAGAATTATTATTTCAAACAATAAAACCCAAACAAAAACATAACCAAAACAAATGAACAAACAAAACCAACCACAAAAGCCCGACACTTTTCTGCCCCTTCCTTATAAGCTGCCAATTTGAGGCATCCACAGCATAACACAGGCAAATTCAATGCAAATATCCCCACTAGAGATTCTGGAACTGCATTAGCTTCAAGAATAATTATGATATCAAGTAGTTTTCCTGTGCAAGTATCTCAAGATTTAGCAATTCATTCTCATCTTTTTGTCCTTTTCTCCTTAGCAACATCCTGAAAATATGACAAGTAAAGAAAATGCAGCTGCTCACATCTTAAGAGAAATGAAACTAGCCCAAAGCCTTTTTCTCCATGTCCTTAATGCAATACAACAGGCCTAATCACTGCTCTTGGAGCACTCTGCTGGAAACAGGTTATCCTGAGATACTGCTGCCTAAGCTTTCAGACCTGGGGCCAAGCTCGTGACCAACACAGACGAGTTCAACTCTGCCGGCTCCAGCAAAGTCACCAGTACTGAAGTGTGCAGCGTGAGACCACCAGTTATCTGCCACGCACAGTAAAATACCTATGATACTAAGGGGTGAGTCTTCTCTTTCTTGGTACTCTTAGTTGCTCAAGAGTCATGTGGCAAACTTAGGAGAAAGAAGCTGTGGATACTGAAGTCCCCAAGTCACAGTAATATGACAATCCTGTAATAAGAACTACAGTTTCTGCATGGCCCTAGAAACTTCTTTGCCTCAGTTAACAAAGGGAAAAAAAAAAAGAATGAGTAAATATTTTGCTAACAAGAGTGGAAGAAATAAACTAGAAAAGGATCTGCTAGAGGAAACAATGAATACATAGATCATCCAAAAAGAGAATCTAAGCACAGACTATTAGATTACATATTTCTTACTAGAACACTGTACAGAAGAACCAGAAAGGTAACAAAACAACTCTCAAGGAACTAGAAACATAAGGCAGTGGAACCCATTAGACAGTCCTACTTTATGGGGCAGTCTGCTCACATTTTTACAGGAACAGTAACTCTTCAGGAACATCACAAAGCAACACTTCCTAATTAATTTATATATTGGTAAATACAGCACAAAGACAACAATGAAAAGGACAGGCAAGGAATGTCCTCTTATCAAAACTTAATGCACACAAACTAAGTGAGAAACAAACTTCTTGTGAAACATTGATGTACCTTTCCCAAGCAACACTACCAGCAGAGCAACTGAAACATGTTTCAGAACAACTGAGCATTAAAGAAACTGAGCAGCCACAGCACAGCTTGGAGAAGATGTTTGTGTTATAACTGACATTTATTAGAGGCATGCAAGAAAATACATTTAACCTTAAAGTAGCAAGGAGAAAAGGAGGTGGACAAGACATCATGAACAGGAGGTAACAACAGCCAAGCTCTGACATATTTAGTAATAATGACTGCACATGTGTCACCTTGGCTGCCATAAAGACTTTTCAAGATCCTGTAGTGCAGCACCAAGTTAGCTTGGGTGTGAACTGCTGCCAAAGCAAATGATGCCATTGAAGAAATGATCCTTCTAAGTCCTCATGGTCTTTAAGCTCCCTGGGTTATCCCTTCACTTCTCCATATGCTCTACCAAGTAACGTTGCATTACTTCGTTACTGTTCAGTAAAGCTACAGACAAGCGACTCAATGAGAGATTGCAAACTACAGCACATATTGATGAAGTAAGGACCTATAGGCAGTACTTTATCTCCCACAATATGGCACTGTGAAGGAATTCTCCACTGAAAAAAACTGGGCCAGGATTAGAAGCTACTCAGGTGAATCTCACACCTGGTTAAAACCATGAAAGCAACTGGGAAACAAGGCTGAGATGCACTCTGGCTACAAAGTCTCCAAGACAAATACAGTAAAAAGAATAATATCCCAGAACAGTAAACATGGGTCTCACAAGACGAATACGGGCTTCTCTTTCATTCAGACCTTGGTATTTGTTTTTGAGACTATAAATATCATCTACATTTTAGGACAACCTAGAAGTTTAAACCAGTGAAGTGTGATGAGTTCCTTCCTTATGTGGGATCCCTCAGGACAGTATACACTATTTTTAGAAGATGAAACACATACATCTTAGATTCTGAACAGAACTTATAAGCGTGATTCTTTGTTTATGATGTCAATAGCTTCAGCCTTTGAAAAATACTGTCACATTGAATCGGGTGAAGCACCAAGTTCCTTTCATATGTGGTACACCTCAGGACAGCACGCTATGTTCAGAAGCTGAAACAGCTACCCATTGGATTCTAAACTGAATTTAGAAGTTGGGGGTTGATGTTACGAACAGCTTTAACCTTCCTACTTGAAAAATATAACTTCATTGAAACTGGGGCTGACAGTGTTCTCCACAGGGTAACACACATTTGAAGCAGTTCCCTTTCCTTTCCAAAATATTCCCAGAGGAAGGAAATAAACTCAGTTACATCTGTAATGAGGAAGAACTGTGGGTAAGCAAGAGTTCAGTTTTATAGGGAATCATGACCTCAGTTTTGAGAACTGCAACACAAAGTAGACGAAAGGCTGATGCACATTTCTATTTGCATATAAATTGAAATAGGTATGATTTTTTGAGATAGAGACAAGACCCCTTTCTGCAACAGAGCCATTCTCTCTTACTGCATGCTTAGTACTATTTCAAGTAATTGTAGGCTGCTTCTGTTGATTTTTCAAAAAAAAAAAAAAAAAGGCTTTTCAACACAATGTTGCCAAACAGATTTGAAATGAAAATGACTGCACATGTTATTAACTACTTCTGCTGTTACTCAAGATAATGTTAATATAGAATATCACTGGGAAAAGAAATAAGACAGATCTGATCATTTCCATAGTGCATCAGACTTAAGAAATGTGCTGTTCAGAAGAATTCTATTCGTAGTGAAATAGGTTCAAAAGAAAGGGGGGAAACTACACTAACCTTTTCTAGTAAGTTATCAGTTACTTGAGATGGAGTATGTACAATGCACGTTAAGTGTTGTTTCATACCTCCCTTACAGACCTGGAAAATCCTCCACTCCAGCCTTAAACAGCAGAGTCTGCTGGAGGACAGCATAGTCCTAAGAGACATTTTCCTAAGAGCTAACCCCAGCTCTTAAGAATTAGGATTCTTCCCCTTTCTTAGGTGGAAGAGCTGAATTGAAGATCCTGGTTAATTGTTGAGGCATTCTAGTCCTGTTAACCAGGAAACACCATATACATAGTAACTATATGTCTACACCTTAGAAACCACCAAAAAGTGCTAAGATGAGATACCCCAAATGAAACCTTTCGAAGCAACTACCTCAATTACCGTCATATAAATAAATAAATGAAATTCTCTCAAGAAGAAATACTTTCCTATGGAAAAGAACAATCTCCAGTAATAGAGGATAAAGTCTTCCATATCAAGTTGATTTCAATTATTTAAGAGGCTGCACCATGCATATAGCTATCTTCTTCCTCTTACCACAGCCTGGCCTTTCACAAGTTACACTGCTTAGGTGCCCATGATCAAAAAAGGCCAGATCAGGTCACAGCACGCATATTCTGTACTACTTTAGCTTATATAGCCAAACTAGCCTAAAATTTTTATTTATGCTAAAGGAAAAGCAGGTCAGTCTTACACAAGTTACGAGCTACAGTTTACTCTATTTCACTCTCTGTGTTTTCAAATCCCCCTCCAACAAACAGTCACTTGGGAGTGGACTTCTAGCTTAAATAACTGCAATATCCCTACCATCCCCCGAATACTCTCTTGTTTAAAACTGGCCTGATAGAGAGACTGGCACTACTACAGTTACCATAGCCACAAGGCATAATTCCTCCACTTCCTGCACAGAAAGAAGCACTTCAGGGAGGGTTTTCCCCCCAAAGAATAAGTAGAAGAAATCATTCTGAAAAAACAGGGAATTTCTATTTCCTTTTTAAGTGGACCAGAAGGGGCTCATAAAGGTCAAAAGAGTACATGAGCTTGATTATCCCTTGTTTTTAACCTTACAGAGGTCATGAAGTGCTGTTATCCTAAACTGGGCAAGTCTGCACACACCACACAGAGTAACTGTTTATATAGAGAGTTTCGTGCTTTAACTAATATTGGGCTCACCCAGAAAGGGATGTGCCACGGATAGAATCTGCTAATTAAAATGAAAAGAGAAAATACCCTGGAAGTGTGACAGTTTGAGCTTTGTATTCAAATGCAATATATTTAACACCCCCAATCGCAATGATCTGAGCCTTATTCAACCTTCGAAGCAAGACTTTTCTTTTCTGTGCAGACTTCCTTCTGCAGGGCCAACATCATATGGCACCCAGCACAGTGGTACAACTCAGCTTACCCCCTCCAGTGCAGCCCTTCCTACAGGAAGGGATACAAACTCAAATTGGTTTTCTCATGCTGTGATACTAAAACATGAATTAAAAAAGACTTACACATGACCTTGTGTCTGGTTTTGGATATAGCATTTGAAGAAAAATAAGGCTTAATTATAAAGAATCTAAAGAAGACTACAAGAGTGGACAGAGGTGCTCTAATGAGGAAACAACTGGGATAAAGTTGGAATTAATCATTCTAAAAGATGCATGATTATAGGAAAAGTGCAAATAAAACATGCTGATTGTTTTTAAGCTTACATAAAATTATAGCAAAGAGGAATAATGTCTTTTCCACATCTATACTGGACAGCTCAGCAGTCCTAACAGCCATTAGGACAAGTTTTCCAAAGGTCAGTGTTGCTCTGTATTGCAAAGGATTGCTCTAGATGGTTCAGGAGTCTCCATCAATAGAAGTCTTTAAGAATATTTTAAACAACCACATGAGGAGTTATAATTCCAGCTGATTCTTGCTTTGAGACTTCTTTCAGACCTATTTCCTCTGATCCAAGCTATTCAGATTCACTATAGATGGAAACCAATGTCACATTTTAAAGTTGCAGGTCTAAACCTTCTGTGCAGTTTCTCATATACAGCAAAGCTGTTCTAAAGAAAATAAACCAATAGGCTGTGTTTATGAACATCTAAACTTTCCTATTGTTTGAGAAAGGAATCTCTCTAGGATCTGTTAAATTAAAAAATATTAGCCTATATATAGTAAATTTTCATCATAAACATGAGGTTGCTAAAAAAGAAAGTCACCTAACACATGTAAAGGTATGCTGAGCAGGGATTTGAATCAGTGATTATAGAGAATTCCCTTATCCTAACTGGCAATTAGTTGTAAATGGGTAGTAAGCAAAGTGCATACAACTCTAAAAGCAAGAGAACAATATGTTCTGTATTCAGCTGGATAAAAGTATATACAAACAGCTTCACCCCACTGAAGACTTGGCAGTGAAAGGGATCAGTGTTTGAAAGCAGTACTTGTAGGACTTAAGTCACCAGTCGTGCATCCTCTGTGGTGAATGTGTTATTTACAGTACTGCTGAACAACCACAAAAACTCATTATAGAAGCACAACTTGTCTAGCTGTGCTGTCAGGGACCTTTCTCAAGTGAGGCAAGCCTCCAAATTGTCCTTCTTGACTTCCAGCATTGCCCATTCCTTTTCAAAGGCCAGACTGTTCAGTCCTTGATTACAACTGGAATAAAAGTAAGTCAAACATTATGAAAGACTCTATTGAACAGAGCAGCATTTCCACCTGTAAGTAGAACACAGCCAATGTTCAGCCAGCCCAAATTTTTTTCCACATCTTCTTGCAACCATGACAAAGGAGAAAGACATTACAGTTTCTTAATTATAACCACAACCATTTTAAAAGCATTCAGTACAAACGCCTGTACAATTACACAGTCAAAGAACTCATCCCCATCACAGACATACCACTCTTTACTTCATGAGGTTATTTCACCCTCTCTTTCTCTACCCTGCTGCTTCCCACAATACCTACAGCAAGGATAAAATCAAAGTAATGAAAAATGTATTTTGAGCTGCTTTCGACTCCCCTACAGCTAGCAAAGAAGTTTCTTCAGCAGCCTAGGCTGTGGTTATCCTCAGCTGCACTTCCAAGACCTACTTGGGCCTTCAAAGGTACACACTTTTATCAACTAGTGCTGGTCTGCTAACTGAGATTAAGAGCAAAGTAGGACAGTTCCTGCTGCTGTGGAATGCTTTAAACTCCTATCACTGCTGACAAAAACTGTGTGAGATAAAGTTGTGAGCATATACTGCACACTGCACCAAAAAAATTTTCCACAAACTTATACTAAATGATGCTCCACCTGAAAAAGCTCCAGTGAAAAATGGGTACGGACAGTTGCATTTCTGTGCTGTAGGGCCAAGGCTCTGGCATCTGCAGCAGGACTAGATGCTTCAGCCTCAGCTGGTAAGGCAAGAGAGGCTGCTCTTTATGTGGAAATAAAACTAGAGGAAAATCTGTATGTGCCTTGGCCTTGGAGATAGAGCTGTTCTACCACTGCCATCTCAGGATCAGAGAAGTGTGGTTTGCCTCCTCTAGTCTAGTATTCATTGACACCCAACAGGTAGAATAGGTAAAATGGGAACTCTTGGATATGCTTCGAGGTATAGCAGATGAAAGATATTTTGCTGTTATATGCTGTTTTGTGGCACCATGTACAAGCCCCTAACAGAGATCCAGACTCTAGACCTTGGCAACAACTGTTCCATGACAACCTGCTTCATAAAAATTAAGTACTGGTAGGAGTTTTGCCACACTCACAATTTTCTGAATTAAATTTCTTCTGAACTGCTGAAACTAGACCCAAAAGACCTTTTTTCTCTAGCTTCTTATTCTCCCTCCCTGCAACGTTAACTACTTGGCACCGCTTCTACTTGAGATGATCTTAGACTTTATTCATTCACACACATACACAAATTTATTCTTTATTAATTAGGATTTAGAAAAAGATAGAAGCATATGGCCATATAAGCTTCCTACAGATTCAACAGTAACACTGAGATTATCTCCAGTAATATTTTCCATTCTGGCCCATCATTAAATCATTTAACCCACGGGTGGATTTGCTTATTATTTCTCCAAATGAATGACATAAAAAGACTCAAACATTCAGTACCAAACTGATCTAAGAGATGCAAGCAGCAGTGTTACCATTCAAGAAAATTTCATTTGAAAATAAATAGCCAGGTCTAGTATACATTTCAGTCAAACCACAACCTGTTTAATAAAGAAACAAAAATGATACAAAAAAGAGGTATATAAGCACAAATAGTCACAAAGCCAGAGTATAGTCATCACAGACAGCTAGGTCACCAAAGCACCCATTACAAGCTTCTCTGAGACAGCCAAAGTCCAGGCATCCCTGTAATTACCCCTCTAATCTTCTTATGTGCTGAAAAGTCCCTACTAACACCAGTTGTGAAAAGAAAAAAAAATGAAATCACTTTCACACATCTGACAGCTCTAAATTGAAAAACAGTAACCACACCTTACAGTAAAGGACCAGTTATCTTTTTAAGGGATTGGAGAAAAGTACTGAAACTCAGTGCACTACTTGCAGTTGCCAGTTCTACTTTTAGCAGTTTCCATGCCCAGAAACATGGGATGTGCCTTCCTGTTTGCCAGGTCTCTGAAATGTCACATTACACAAACCACCCTAAGATGAATGCAAACAGAAAGCGTCTCATGACATGAAAATATAAACAGCTAAAGGTCTGAAAAAAACAGGTGAAGAGAACATTAAACATATATACATGTATATAACATATATATATTAACTCAAATATGTACATATGCATATTCAATAATATATCAACACAAGTATGTTCCAGGTCATTTCTAAGGGTTCTCCCTCCTACACAGCTGAACTTAAAGCTGTGATACTTTCCGAATTTCATAGCTCAAGACTCAGCTCTTATTTCAGTAACATCTTCTTCACACTGTCTTCGCACAACACATTAAAGTATAGGAATCACATAATGCCCAAACAGCCAAACTCTGCTATGATTTCATGGAGACCTCAATCCTTGCCTCCATCTCTCTTTTCCCTCCAGTTCTCCGATTCTCACTCAGCAACTTAAGTCAAGATGAATATCTTAATGTTCCTGTGAAGATTTATAACATTCTGGCCTATCTTAAAAAATTTTTAGGGTCTTTGGGCATAGTAGGTGAAATGATCACAATAAGGAAGGCTACAAGAAAACCAGCCAGCAATAACAATCAAGGGCATGTAAACAAAGCATGCTATTCCTCCTGTCAGAAGGCAGCATTGGAAAAGGGCAATCTGAGGAACACAAGTCCCAGCCCAGTGTCTGGGACACATTACAGCAGCCTCCTTTGCAGAACTGCTCCTAACAGCTGCCACCGATGTACAGTTCTGCACAGACCATAGTCTGATTTCCTAAGGGAGTACAGATTAAGTCATTCTACTTCTGTCTTCTCCAGTAATATACTCAACAGAAGTCTAAAAACCCAGAAATAACCAGTTTCATTCATATTTCATGAACATAAGCATCTGAGAAGAGGAGAGTATAAATTAATCATTCATCTGCCCATCTCTCCACTGAGTAAGGCTCAGGCAGAAATCATGTTTTTAACATGCCTTTTGGGAACAGCTGGCTACTGAACTTGCATATCCACAGTTCCACACATAGCAACACACATACTGTTTCCTGCCCAGTTCAAATATCTTCTTGATATTGATCTGTTGTGACTGCCCTGGTTGGACAGAGATAGAGAAGAAGGAAACAGAACACTACTGTCAAGGTACTGGGATTCATAAATTGTGCCCATCATGGAATATACTTATTTTAGATCAAGGTGCCCTTCCATCCACCCACCTAGTTCTGTCCTGTGTAGAAACCCCCAAATCCACCTACTGGCGACAGGTTTTCAAACAGCTGCACAAAACACTGAACCTCATCACTTTGGAAAACGGATCCTTCTTCCATGTTACTTCTGCATATGGAATGAGCAGCCAAACTCTTTCAGATTCAAAGCTCTCTGAGAATCAATCATAGAATCAGTTAGGTTGGAAAAGACTTTTAGAATCAAGTCAAACCATTAACCTAACACTGCCAAGTTCACCACTAAACTACGTCCTTAAGTGCCACATCTACATGTATTTTAAGTACCTCCAAGGATGGTGGTGATTCAGCCACTTCCCTGGGCACTCTCTTCCACTGCTTGACAACCCTTTTGGTGAAGAAATTTTTCCTAATATCTTATCTGAACCTCCTCTGACACAACCTGAGGCCACCATTTCTTCTTGTCCTGTTACATGTTGCCTGGGAGAAGAGACAAGTGATAATGTGCCCACTGAGCCTCATTTGCTCCAGGCTAAACAACCCTGGTTCCCTCAGTCACTCCTCGTAAGACTTGTGCTCCAGACCCTTTACCAGCTTCACTGACCTTCTTTGAGGCATCTCCATAACTTTTTAGTTCTGAGGTTCATTCCCAAAGTCAGCCAATTCAGGAGAAGCTTAAGAAGGAAAAGCTGCACAGGTTAACCCCACAGTGCTTGGGTCTCCCCAGGGCTGCCAGAGGCAGCCAAATGCCAACACAAACAAAAGACAGTGGATTTTGACCCAATGAGAAAAAAGGCAATCTTGTTTTCCTCAAATAATTATTCCCTTCTTAGATAAGTAAAAAGATGGAAAAAAATTACTTGATAACAATGATGAAATATTATGAAACTGCTACATTATTGCAATTCTGACTCCTGTTCCCATTATGGAAAGAACCTACATGCAATGATGGCAGTCCTACAGAAGATTCCACATTAGTCACAACAAATCTGAAGATCTTATCTGACAGTTCCCTCTTCCACTAAAATGAATTCCTGTATTTCTAGGAAAAATCTGTTCTTTTCCAAATCCTGTTTCCAGCTCTAAATACTGCAAAAACTTGAGTATAAGCATGGTTTCTTTCTTTTTTTAATAATGGAAGGGTAATACACAGCTTTGCCTACACTTCAGTCTGCAGCTTTAAGTACTCTTAAAATTGATTTCCTCTTGTGTTGAACGTTTTGCTCACTTCACAAAGAAAATAATTTGATGACTACAGAAATGTAAAATAAGCATCCTATCTGACATGGTATAAAAGAGAATCAATGGGAGGGAAGTAGGGTTATAAACTAAAAAGGCAAAGTAGACTGAACCATAATTATGACTTGGACTGAAGGCTGGAGTTACTGATGATATGGTGGATGTTCTCCTATGCAGGTCTACAGACATCACGTGTCAGATTTAAGTAAAAGCTGGGAATAGAAAGAATCACTATGCACTAGCTGGAGCACTGCATTCAGCATCACTCAGGCTAAGAGAAAGGGATAGAGGATATGCAGCTACATTACTCTCTAAAGCTTTTTGGCCTCTAATTTGTGTGCGCAATTAAATTACATGTATATTAATGCATTTTAAGTTATTTAATAATTTGACTTAGAAGATCTGTAACAAGGCTTAGCAGTCCTCATTGCTGAGTTGTCATTTCTGGATACTTAAAGCAGCACTATATTATTGCACATTTGGAATCGAGTCAGTCCTCTTAAACTCCAAGGGTTAGAAATTTTACTTCTATTTCTAAGCCATAAGCTAAAATTTTGCACAAGCTATCACTGCATCTAGATAAATCATAGAATTGTTTAGGTTGGAAAACACCTCCAAGATCATTGAGTCCAACTATTACCAAGCCCTGCCAAGTCCACCACTAAACCATGTCCCTAAGCGCCACATTCACATGTTTTTTTGAAAACTTCCAGGGATGACAACTCCATCACCTCCATGGACAGCCTGTTTCAATTCCCGACCACGCATTCAGGGAGGAAATCTTTTCTAATATCTAATCTAAACCTCCTTTGGCACAACTTGAGGTCATTTCCTCTCGTCCATCCCTTATTACCTGGGAAAAGACTGACCCCCACCACCACTACAACCTCCTTTCACGTAGCTGTAAAGTGATAAGGAGCCCACTGAGCCTCCTTTTCTCCAGGTTAAGCACTCCTAGCTCCCTCACCTGCTTCTCTTAAAATTTGTGCTCCAGTTCCTTCACCAGCTTCACTACCCTTCTCTGGACATGCTCCAGCACCTCTGTATCTTTCTAGTAGTGAGGGGCCCAAAACTGGACACAGCACTCAAGATGCAGCCTCACCAGAGCCGAGAACAGGGAGATGGTCACTGCCCTGGTCCTGCTGAACACACTATAGCTGATACAGGCCAGGATGCCACTGGCCTTCCTGGCCACCAGGGCACACTGCTGACTCCTGTTCAGATGTCAACCAACACCCCCAGGGGTCCTTTTCCACCAGGCAGCTTTACAGCCACTCTTACCTCAAGCCTGTAGTTCCGTATGGGATTATTGTGTGCACTCAGCCTTGTTGAACTTCACACAGCTGGCCTCAGCCCACAGACCCAGCCTGTCCAGATACCTCTGCAGAGCCTCCAGCAGACCAACACTCCTACCCAACTTGGTGTTGCCTGCAAACTGACTGAGGGTGCACTTGACCCTTGCATCCAGATCATCAATTAAACAGGACTGGCCCCTGAACACATCAAGCAAGCCAGATCTGGCCTAAAGGCATGGCATTCAGTTTTCCTGCTTGTGTTATATTCCAACTCAATAACTTGAACTTCGATATGCACACAGACTATGGAACTGATACAGACAGTTTGGGGGGACACAAATCTAAAATGTAGGAGCTATTTTCCCAAATCAAGTCACGTACGTGAAAGTGATTTAGTCAGAAGCTATATAAAAACAGAATTACAACCATCATTTTATCCATGCCATGTCAGAAGCCATGGTTGTCGATACACTAAGCAGCAAAACTAAACTAACCCTTAAAGAAAATGTGCAAAGACAGGGAAGAAAGCAACACACCAAACCTCTGGCAGGCATCAGCTTAAAAAGAAAAAGAAATTAATATCAAACAAGTCCCTATCAGAAAAAGATACAGTGTAACACATTGACTGAGGCTGTTTTACTTCTAATTACTCATAAAACTATGTTGGTGCAGCACTATGACTGAGCAGGGTATTGGGCAGACACCAGTTGCATGTCAGCTATAAGTGAACTTTGATTAGCTCTGCATTCAAGAATCCCACTGTAGTGAACCTTTCATCCAACCAGTAATTTAATTCCTATAAGGAATCAGAAAGGCTAATGAATTAAACAGCTGCATAGCGCTATCTCCTGCATTCTCGGGGCATGCATGTTTCTTATGCAGCTTCCTGTCTGTGCAAGGACATTTCAGTTGGAGGAGGAGGAGGAGTAAAAGGCTGAAGAAAAGGAGAAAGTCAGGATTTTTCTGCTGTACTTTAAGAGAAAAGGAAATTATGTGAAAATCCATTTACATGTTGAACATTATAGTGACAAGAACTAAACAAAAAAATTCCAGACCCTCTTTCTACTGTTTCAACTTTTGAAATAGAAACAAATTATTTAGCATTAGTAACAGTTTAATTAAGATTTTCTTTTAAACATGAAGAAAGCATCAATTCTTGAAATTCAAGCAGGAATAGAAACTTCTGGAAAGTAGGTTATTACCTGCAATTAATACTAGCACTATGCTTACATTTAAAATAGGATACAAATGAGACCACAGTGCTTAAAACACTCCACACATCCACCTGCAGCAGTTTGAAATTGTATCATAAAATGAAGCCCCTAATTCTTTCCCAAGAGATAACAAGAACTGAAGAGAGGAGTGAGACCCAGTATAAAAGAGAAGTCAAGGAAAAACATGTCACTTTTAAAATGTCATAGAGCAGCAAGATAAGCTAAAATCCCAGGAGAGAACAAGACTGAAGAGATGCTGTGTCAGTTAATTATGTAGCTGAATAGCGAGCTAAACCTAAGTACACTTTTTAGCTTGATATTTGTCCAATAAACCACACCAGCAAGGAAAGACAAATTTGATATAATCTCTTCCTCATTTCCTTATGCACAGAGGAGTTTAAGAGACAAGCAAGAAGAGATGGAGAAGAAACATCACAAAATGTTTATTGAGGTGCCAAGCACGGAAGTACTGAAGTACTGCAAATCCAACAAATGTAAAGTTTGAAACTGCACAGCGTTTCAGATGACAGTACCAAGGAGGACACCGGGCTTAATCTGGCTAAGCTCAGTTATGAACATGAAACAAGCACAACTGGTGCTTTATGATTAAAAGCATCTCCATCTCAACAAACCTACTTCTTTTGCATTTAGTTTCAGAAATGGAGAAAAGAGATATTGTGGGGCTTTGATCTATTTGAGGATACCTGTAGCTGTCAACTCCTGATCTACAACTTTTTTTACATTCTCTGGTGCTCAGTTTTTTTAAAATCTAAAACCAGTGCACTAATTAGCACAATTCAACAGCAAATTCCACTTGTTGTGGGTGATCAACAGTGTCCCCCAAAGTCAGTTTAACTACTGCAAATTTTCAAATTCTGCAGAAGAGACTTTAATGTCCTGTCTTCAAGAGTAGCTAGAAAAAAAAGGATGCAATCATTTCAGCAAAATAGTTTGAAAGGCATTAAGCATGTCCAAGAACAGAGCGAGGTTATACAGGTGAGCAGTCTACAAACGGCATAGAACTGGTAAAAGCAGAATTTTTGCTGCATTAGTTGAAGGAATTGGAAGGTGGATGAAGTGAAGACCCCAAAGTGCACCAGAACTACCGAAAAAGTGAAGATGGGCAACAGTCTGAACACTGGTAGGAGAAAGTCAAGTATTATGTCTGCTGTTTCAGCAGCAGTAAACAATTCAGCCAGCTCACTACCCTAAGAACCAACAGAATGCTAATACCAAAAAAACACCAAAAATTAACAATATCCCTCCCCAAAAGAACGAAACCAAAAAACACCCAAAAAAAAGAGGGGGGGAGGGGAAAGTCTTAAAAAGCGAAAATTAAATGAGATCAATTTCAGATTAAGTAGTTGAGGAGATAAAATCTGTCTAGCTTATGCTCTACCTGTAGATAAAGGTAAGTAATCAGATTTTAACAGTAGCAAAACTAAGCTGATCGTGCTAAATGCTTTTCAAGTGAATAAGTATTAAATTTGTCCTGTCTTTTGCTTTCTTCCACATGGCATAAACATAAATCTAAACATTCTAGTCACGGGGTGTGGTTTATTTCAGAGAAGATTCTTTCTGACATTTTATGTAAAAACAAGTCACTGGCATCCGACTGGTATTTATTAGGACCACTGCCACAATGGAAGACTATAGGGCCTTCAGAATGAGGAAAGCCATGAAGGAAACTGAGATTCAAAACACTAGAACTTCATACTGCATAGGAGAACATGCAGGTTGTTGGGTTTTTTTTAATATGCAAATGTCCACTTTAATGATTTCACATTTTTTTTGTAGATTGACTCATTGTGCAGCTGTCTGATTTTGCTTGTTCATCCCATTAAACTCTATTCTTGACATACTTTACCTGTACCATAACTAAATTCTGCTGATCAATATAACCTTCAAGCTACATGCTTCAGTAGTGACCTGGTTATCAAGAGAGCTGCACCACAGTACCTTCCTGTAGCTATTGTGTCAGGCATGAAGACTCCCCATCATTTACAATTTGCTCATTTCTAAGGAAAAATGTGAGCCACAGTCCCCATGGGATTATTCTTGGCTAACTCAGCAGGTCCAATTGAGAGTGCACCACAAACGAGTCTGCTTTCAAGAACACAGATTTGAAGTTCAGAAGCATAACTCAAAACACAAACTCAGTAGTTTTATCAGTACTCAGAATCAAAACTTTAGAACAAAAGTATATAATGAATGTTTTTTTACTTGGAACTCACATTACTCCTAAGTTCCCTGAACTCCACACCTCTGACAGCACCAAAAAAACACTTTCTTTACACCCCTACACTTCCCCTGTTACTCTGCATACCTCCATCCTCTCTTCAGAGTACTCTCCTTTATCTCATCTGTGAGCTGGGATATCTCCTTTGATTCCCTACTTACCTTCAAAAAAGAGTAACATCCTAGTTTGAATTATGCCAGCTCATTAAAGCTTCTCCCAACAGTTGGTTACCCAGCAAGTGTTATTCCAGCTGCTCTAAAGCAAAGCTCCTACAAATACTCATTCTTGTCACCCTTTCCTTTTCTAGCCCTACTATTGCATCCACATGGTACAGCTCATGAAAACAAGGAAAAGCTATACAATTTTTTAAAAAAATAATTTTTTTGTCCAGTTTGTTGCAATCCTCCCAGAGGGGCTGAGAAATCTTTCTTAAGACAGAAGTGCCATCCAGGCTGCTCTAACTCCAGATTAACTTCAGTACATTCTACATTTAATGGTTTGTAAATTGTGAACATTTTATTTTGGGTTCTCACATTCCCCTAACTCATTCAGACCTTAAAGCAAATATTAAACAGTTATTCTTTTTTAGTTCGTGTTTATTTATATTTTATTCATTTTTATTTATATTTAAAGCTGTAACACATGTAAGAACAGTATGTTAAACCTTTGGGAGCTTAAAGGATCACTTGATCTAATTCTTTTTCCCCTCCTTCTGTAAAATGTAATCACGACATAGTATTGCAATGTAACAGCTGTGTTGGTGATATATCAAGATGTAATCCCTAAGACTGCACAAAACTACCATGCATTTTTCCTTAATAGCCTCCCACCTCACCCTACAATTCAAACAAAAAAGGGAGTGTGAAAATTGTTTTCTGAAGTCTTAAATCTTGAGATCTACCTGCCATCCCCCTACTTTTCTCCTTTATCCTTCCATATGAGCAAGAATAGATCTGTTTAAATCCAAGTCAGCTTAGATGTAGTCACTCATCTTCATCTAAATATTCAATGATGCAGCACTTCATCTTTTGCAACAGCTTGTCAGCTTTATAACACAAGAGCATATGATGCTTATTTATTTTTTTAGTGCATTAAAAGACTTTAATTATGTTACCCTTAAACTGATAAAGAGCTTCCAGAAGACTCTTACAACAAACAAAAATAAAAAAAATCATCCTTGGTTACCATGGTAAAGAACATACTGAGTATTACACAAATATCAAATATGTACACAATTCTAATGAATATATCAAATGGAAGCTTTCACTTAAGCACTAGGCAACCTGTTCCAAATTAAAGGTTCCTTATAGTCATTCAGTTGGGAAGATACAGACATCTGAACAAAACATACACATGGCTTGTTACCACTCTGTGAAACCTGCAATAATTTCCATTCAGAAAGGTCCAATTATTAGTAGTTCAGATACGAAGCAAGTGCGACTGTGCTTCCAGAAGACACACTGCCTAGAGTGCAAGCACGTTTCCCTGGGAGCTAATCAAGGTAAAATCTGATTGCTTTTCTCCATTTACATGGTTATTTCATGACTCCACAGTAATACTTTTATATCCATATAGTCCAAAGAGCTTTGCTTTTCACAGACAGGTTTAATTTACAGATCCAAACATCACATGGTTAGAAGTTCAGCAATCTGGCACCCTCCAAGCCCCTTCTGCTCTCTAGAAGAACTGAAGTCTTAAAAAAAATGGGGATAAGGAGATGAGGCACATTTCTTGGTTTTTAGGTATTCATGTATGTTGCAGAAAGAATGAAACATTAAGGGAACTACACAATGAGAAGCATATGTCATCTCAGAAAACGTTTTAAGTTAGAAAAAAAAGAAACAGAACTCATGCTATACTTAAACTCTGCATGCAAGGTTTTCGTTAAAGGCAGCAGTCTTTTAGTTCATGAAATTTACTTCAATCCCTTTCCCTTCATCAACAATGGTTTGCATAACCAGATGTTCGTATACACTGCAGCTTACAGCTGCCCCATATGGAACTGCAACAGCAAATATACATAACTATAGAAACCAAAGCAAAGGTCATGAAATAACTCAGTAGTTTCGTAACCTGATACTACAGTTTAAAGTTACTGAACCTACATCTTTCCCAAATGAACCTGATTACAAAACATGTCCAATGTATTTGGCATTCAAATGGCTCTATTCTTAAAACCTAAAGAACACTTTTTACTTAGAAAAACATAATTTGCATTAAGACTGAGCTTCTTCCTACAAGCTTCCAAGTGCTTTCTGCCAGAAAGTACATTAAATCCCCAATGAATTCAGTAGGTTATAAGTGGTACACCTCAAAACCTAGACCTCCAAGATTATACCCAGATTTTACTGAGCTGCATCTTCCTTCCTATAATCCTATGGATACATTGTCTATACAGCAAGGACTTCAGTGAATAAATATCAACTGCCCTTTTTTTTTTTCCTTCCAAACCATCTCCCTCCTTTGGCTGCAGAACAAAAAGTGCACACTACTACTAACAGTTCAGTAACACTGCAAATATAAGCTCTCTTTATCTTTTAAATTACAATAAATATTAAATAGAGTATTTGCACAAGTCACTACATAATCTTTTAGTGAGGAACACAAGTAAAACACACCTGCAAAAGCATGCTCAGCTAGTTGGTTTATTTACTAAACCCACCACATCTGTCATTTATCCTAAGCTAACACAGGATCTAATTTGTGCCCCCAGAAATACACACAAACTCTCTTTCTTACTACTGGCAGAAGATAAAATCAGAAGTAATAGTTTACTATAAAAGTATTTTGCTCTTACCTGTTCTTCTTTCCATGAGCAGAAAAGAAAATTTAAACCCCAACTTCCTTCTACCCCTAAATTCAGTATTCTCTCCTCCAAAATAATGCCTCTCAGACTTGGTTGCAAGTAAGTACTTAAATATGCATGGCTCATGATTTCAAAAGCAGGACTGTCAGATACCATCAAGCTGAAGTTGGGAAGGATTTCTTTTTTAATTATTTTTTTTTTTAGTGAAACTGTAGTTGTCTCTGCTCTGGTGCACATTAGAGAATTAGCAAATAGCTAACTGAGTAAGGCTTTTAATTTCAAAACCTATATGGCAATTAAACTACTTTACATAAAAATGCAACGTTTTCTGAGTGGTCCTGCCCAATATAAATGACAAACTTTAAACAATGAAGTTCTTCTTAAACAATAAGGTTGGGGCACAATGGAGAAGTTTAAATATTTAATTTAGACTGAGCTGTAAATCATTAATTTTTTATTGCTGCAAATCTGCAATTCAGCTAGAGCTAGACAATTGCAACCAATTCTGGTTGAATGCAGGGTGAATTTCTCCAATACAGACTGGGATATATCCCAGCTCTTCCCAACAACATCAGCTGCTTTTACCTCAGGACATGTCAGACAGAGTCAAAATATCATCTGGGCCTGGATGAAGGTGCATCTGCTTCTCATCATTTTGCTTACTATTCAAAAAATGTGTCCTGATCATGCATCTGGAATATGGAATTACAGTATTCATTTACACAAAACTGCTAAGAACACCCTGTGTTTTGAGAATGTCATAGACAGTCAGAAGCTACTTTGCACTTAGCCCTTGTTGATGGTGACAGAACATCACTCATCTCAAGTCAAACATTGAGGAAGTAGAGATAGCACTGAAAAAACCCCAACCCATACTTATATTTCTTTATGCACAGAAAGACAGAGGTTTTAGCAGTCTACCTAAAGGAGTTAAAGTTTGTTAATCCAACAAACATGCCAAAAATGGAAAAATTCTAAACTTTTCCAAGTCCAGCCAGTATTAAAGGCAAATTATTTTTTTTAATGAATCTTAAATATTCTGCAGAAAGTATATATTTAAAATTTAAGTCAGGCTTGCTGCAAAGTACTAACAAGTCTTGACATTGCCTAAGCTTCATGAAGGAGATCTGATCTGATACCTGGCCATTAGGGGTTGTACATCAGAGGCTCAGTGAGGTAGTTTGGTTACTGTGGGGCAACTACTGTGTCCTGAGATTGTGGGATTGCAATGGTGCACCCAAGAGTATCACAGAAGGAGAAGAAACAGCAAAAGCAGCTCTGGAAAGTGAATTCCAACTAGACAGACAGAAAAAAGTGAAACTACTAAATCAAGATGCCTGTGATAACTTTAAGAGTGTGATCTTTTAAATATTTAAGGTTACTTACAAGAAAACCCAAAAGTTTTCAGGGCAGGAAGTTCTCAAGCAGAAAATAAATATTTAAATTCATGAAAATTTACTGCATACAAACACTTATTAAATATATATTTATACATCTGTATACATATATAGAGAAATAGCTAGAAACATAAAAACTGAGCCATCAGTATAGATAAAAAAACCCAGAATTTTCTGAGTAACTTTTTTAATAAGAATGACCTTTATACTTTGGAGATTCCACCTTACAAATGTCTTGATCAGGGGCAAGTCATTAGATACTTGCTAATAGCATTTCATTTTTATTTATGAACTAGGAGCTACAACAGGACATGTGGAGCACACTGCTGAGATACAGGTGACCTGATTTATTTTCTAATGTATATGGGCCTGCCACCCACTGAAAACAGAAAAAATAGGACAGCTTTTTAAAGTTCAACTGGACAAGTCTGAACTTTCTGCCTTGAAATCAGAACTCTGAAAGCTAGAATTAGTTTGTTCATAGAAGGTTTTTTAAAAAAACTCTTTGTATCAGCATTGCTGATATCAGGTTTCATCATAAGTGAAAAGTGATTTGAAATATTTATCATGACTTTAAAAAAAACCAGTTACTGAAGGGCAGCAAGATTTCCCGTTCATAAAAAAACACCAGAGAGCAATTTAAGGTTCAACAACACTAAAAAAATCATATGAAGCTAGCCATGCCAACAAAGACAATGAATAAAAGATTATGCAGCAATATTTTCCCTAAAATACTTGCCAGTTTCTTGCTAAGAGACCCTCATCATTTCTGAGGTGTCATTTGGTGGTCAGCAGTCCTGGCTAACCAGGGAGGCCTGAGTCAATTGTACATTAGTAAATGTGATACCCATCTACAAGAAGAGCCAGAAGGACAATAAAGCCTGTCAGCCCAACCTCAGTGCCGGGAAGACCATGGAGCAGGTCACAAGTGCCATCACACAGTACATAGAGGACAACTGGGGGTCAGGCCCAATCAGTGTGGGTTTGTGAAAGGCGGGTCCTGCTTGACCAAAATGATCTCCTTCTATGACAGGATGACCTGCCTACTGATGAGGGAAAGGCCGTGAAGATTGTCACCCTGGACTTTAGTAAAGTCTTTGACAATACTTCCCACAGTATTCTCCTGAAGAAACTGGGTGCTCATGGCCTGGGTGAAAAACTGGTTGATGGCCAGGCCCAGAGAGTGGTGGTGAATGGAATTATATCCAATTGGCAGTCAGTCACCAGTGGTGTTCCTCAGAGCTCAGCACTGGGGCTGGTCCTGTGTATAATCTTTGATCTGGATCAAAGATCTTGATCAATGATCTGGATGAGAGGACAAATGCCCCCTTAGTTAGTCTGCAGGTGACACCAAGTTGGGAGGGAGTGTTGATCTGCTGGAGGGCAGGAAGGCTCTGCAGAGGGATCTGGACAGGCTGGATCGATGGGCTGAGGACAGTTGTATGAGATTCAACAAGACAAAGTGCTGGGTCCTGCACTTGGGCCACAACAACCCCAGGCAGAGCTACACGTGGGGGGAAAGAGCATCTGGAAAGCTGCCCTGCAGAAAAGAATCTGGCAGTGTTGGTCAGCAGCAGCTGAAGGTGAGCCAGCAGTGTGCCCAAGTGGCCAAGATGGCCAGTGGCTTCCTGGCCTGTATCAACAGCAGTGTGTTCAGCAGGACTGCAGAGGTGATTGTCTCCCCGTACTCAGCACTGGTGAGGGTACACCTAAGAGCCCACTGGGAGTACTGTCGAGCTCTGCTGCCCCAGCTTAAGAAGAATGTGGACCTGTTGGAGAAAGCCCAGAGGAGGGCCATGAAGATGCTGTGAGAGCTGGAGCACCTCTTCTACAAAGACAGGGGTGAGAGCTGGAGGTTGTTCAGCCTGGAGATAAAGTTCCAAGGAGACCTTAGAGCACCTTCCCAAAGGGTGGGATGCAAGAGACCTGGAAAGGGACTTTTTAAAAGAGCATGTAGTCATAAAGATNCAGTCACCAGTGGTGTTCCTCAGAGCTCAGCACTGGGGCTGGTCCTGTGTATAATCTTTGATCTGGATCAAAGATCTTGATCAATGATCTGGATGAGAGGACAAATGCCCCCTTAGTTAGTCTGNTAAATTAGATATAAGGAAGAAACTTTTAGCTGTGTGGTGAGACACTAGAACAGCCTGCCCAGAGAACTTGTGGGTGGATGTCATATCCTGGAAGTGTTCAAGGGCAGGTTGGATGGGGCTTTGAGCAACTTTGTCTAGCAGAAGGTGTCCCTGTCCATAGCAGGAGGGTTGGAACTAGATCATCTTTAAGGTCCCTTTATTCCTTGCCTGTAGTATGATTAAACTCTACATTATGGCACAAAGCTAGATTTTGATGGTGTTAAATGGTTAAAAAAAAAATAAAACAAAATAGGCCAGAAGCTGAGAAGCTATATATGAGGTAATCCTCTTTTCCTTCAAGACCTTAAGACTGCTATTTTACATTTAGTGTTTTTCTGCATATGTAAAATGTATTTCCCAGCATTTCGCTCCCGATGCAAATGAGCTGACAAAGAAATCCACGTTGCTGCTGAGTTGCTACAAAAGCCATCCTGCCTCCTGTAGCTCCAGGTCTTACCACAGACATGACACACTTCCAAAACTTACATGCTTATTGTCTCTTCCTTCTTAACTATATGATGGTCTGAATTTAAAAGTATAGTGGAAATAACACTTGACTGAATCACCTCTCACCTCTTTGAGACCATCTCTATACATACGCAAGTGATCAGGAGTATTCAGCACATATTCACTAAAGCTAAGTCATGTTTGACCAACCTGACTCCCTTCTATAATGAAACAACTACCTACGGGAGACCAGGGGTTATTTTCTACTCTGCTTTAGCAAGACTTCTGACACTGTGTCAAAATATCTTCATAGGTAAACTCAGGAAGTGGACTGGATGAGTGGACAGTAAAGTGGATAGAGAACTGGCTGAACAGCAGATCCCAGAGGGTCATAATCATTGGTACAGGGTCTAGTTGGAGTCCTGTCACTAGTGGTACCCCCAAGGTTCAGTACCGGGCCCAGCATTGTTCAATTTATTCGTCAATGACTTGTATGAAGGGGCAGATGCCTCCTCAGTGAGTTTATTAATGACACAAAGATGGGAAGAGTGGCTAATTCCCCCAAGTGCTGAGCATCCCTTCAGAAGGACCTCAACAAGCTGGAGAGATAGGCAGAGAAGAGCTGTCTGATACTCAACAAAGGCAAGTGCAGGGTCCTGCACCTGGGGAGGAATAACCCTAGGCACCAGCACAGGCTGGGGTCCAAACTCCTGGAAAGCAGCTCTGCAGAGAAGGATCTGGGGATTCTGGTGGTCAACAGGCTGTCCATGAGCCAGCAATGAGTGTGCCCTTGTGGTCAAGAAGGTCAATGGGATTCTGGGGTACCTCAGAAAGAGCACTACCAGCAGGTCGAGGAAGGTGATTCCACCCCTCTACTCAGCCCTGGTGAGGCCACATCTGGAGTTCTTGGCTTCTCAGCACAAGAGAGACATAGAGTGCCTGGAGTGAATCCAGCAGAGGGTAACAAAGATGATTAAGGGATTGGAACATCTTTCTTACAAGGAAAAGCTTAAAGTTGGGCCCATTCAGCCTTGAGCAGAGACAACTGAGAGGGGACCTCATCAATACCTATAAGTAGGAAGGGAGAGTGTCAAGAGGATGGAGCCAGGCTCTTCTCAGTGGTGCCAGACAATAGGACAAGAGGCAATGTGCAGAAACTGATGCATAGGAAGTTCCATTTGAACATGAGGAAAAACTTCTTTAGTGTGCAGATGACCATGCACTGGAATAGATTCCCTAGAGAGATTGTGAAATCTCCCTCACTGGAGATATCCAAGACCTATCTGGATGCAATCCCATGCCATCTGCTCTAGGATGACCCTGCTTGAGCAGGGAGGTTGGACCAGATGACCCACTGTGGTCCCTTCCAACCAGACCCATTCTGTGATACCTTAACAACATTAGAGAATGAAGCAAACAATAACCAGGAGGGGTCTAATTCTCCTCTCCTGTCTTTGTAAAGTTTTTGTTATTTATGCTTTTAAAAATACATTGAGGAATCAGTATGCTGCTTTAACGGTAATACTACAGCAGACAGATTGCATCACTTGTCAGTAAGCAGATGCTTTCAGGTCAGTAGGCCAACTCTTCTTTGTCCATGCACAGACTACCTAAGCTACTGTGGCAGGGGAGTACATTAGGAGGAAAGAAGGAATACAGCCTGCACAAACCGCGTTCTGGATAGCCCAAACTCCGCAGGACATGTGAGCTCGGTGGCAGGGCTATGAAAACAGAACTGCTGGCTTTGGAACCAGCAGCATAGCAAGCTTGCACAAACTAGCAAAACCTTCAACATCCAAGCCTGCTTTGCACAGAGCCACCTTGGACATAATCAAAATGACAATTTTTAAACACAGTTATCATGTCGTATACTGCTTTCTCACAGAAAGGAAACGATAAAGGCAAATAGCCATAATAGGAAGATCAGCAAAAAATGGTCTCTCTCCAGGTTTTGCAGACAGACCTTGGACAGAGAGGAGACACACCATACTATTTTCTTTGGCACCCCTCTCTGTCACCCAATTTCCCCCAGTGATCCAACAAAACGTCCATCTTGACAAAAGTGGATCTTCAAAAGGAACTCAAAAGTGTCTTGTGGATGACCTTCAAAAAAATCCCTTAAATGAAGCACTCAGCCACCTCCATGAAGAGCTCAGTAATTAACACCTGTAGCTAGAAAATAGCAAATTATAAGGAACAAGAAATTAAATGAGCTCTTTCAATGCTAATGCAAAGCTCTAGAAAGTGGTTTGTAAGATAATTAAAACAGTGGGCCCCACCCTGCAGCAAGAGATAAATAATGGAGAGGTTCTCTCCACTGCATTAAAACCCAAGAAAACACTGTGTAAATCATCACTCTATGCTCTAATTGTTTGGACACAAAAACACAAGTTATTAGTATCTGTATTCTCTTCCTTCTTTGCAGACTCAAGAGAATGTCTCTCAATCCAATTACTAATGGAATAACAATCACATTAATAAAAAGCCTTTTTGAATAACCAATCTACAGAATCCATTTTCTGCCTAATTAAATGGGTAAAGTGTTTGTGGGGGCAGTTTTTCTTCCCTTGCTAGTACATCAAGTGTCTTCTTTCAATACCACTATTATTTATTCAGTATTTTCAGCCAGGCAGATACTTTGGAAAGATGCGACTATTGATTAAAGCAATAGATATAAATCAGGGGTTACACGGAGAGGTCTGTAAAAGGCATCTCTGTAAAGCTGTTTTCAGGAATCAAAGGCCTGGAAGGCATATTAAATGAGACATACTGCTATGAAAACTTAACCACAATTTCTTCTCCCACGATTATTATTTCATTTGAGCCTCTCACAGGCCCATCTTTCCCAGATGTAAAACAAGCTATAAAACAGGAAGATGACAGATGCAACCTGAGGGGTAATGAATGTTTCCCTTACCTAAGCCAGGACACTCACCAGTGTTGAGTATCACACAAAGGCCTGAGCAACACTTCACTGGGAACACTCAAGTTTAGCTTGTATTTAGTGGAGCTGCATCAGACCTATTTCACATACCATTTTGCTGAACGAAAAGTGTTATTGGTCTACATTGATTCTCATTCCCTCTCAGGTCTTTCAAAAGATCATTGTTGGCCAACAAAAGTTCAAAATTATAGCCCGTATATCTCGGACACTTCACTGTCCAGAAGAATTTGTTGTGCAAACAAGGCAAACTAATCATGTGAACTGGAATTTAACCTACTATTTAGAAAAGCATTGCCTCAAGAGCAAAGGCAGATGGACTGACACAGCCTTCACCACAAGATATTCAAAACATTAAAATAAGCTTTATGGTGTAAAGGAACAGCTTTTACTTCAATATTTAATCTCTCACAGGATTCAATTTTAAGTTAGGAACTTTCAGCTGTGGTAAAAGCAATCTTCAGCAATTAGAAAGAAGGTACAAAGCTGAGCCTGAAAAATTTAAGAATTCTAGCACTGAAGTCTCCCAGACACTCTGAAGAGTTAACAAAGGTTAGGGTACAAAGATGTTTAAGTCCCTACCATGGATGATGACATTTCATTGTTTCCCATTTACTGTAACACTTGGCCATTTTGGGAGAAGCAGTTACGAGCACAGAGACTTTTCAAAAGATGACATTTTGGGGAGAAACTACCTGTTTTATAAAGCACCAACATTTTCATAAAGTTGATTCGTTGAGTACCTGAAAGTCCATTTTCGCCACTAGCTCCATGACCAACAGGAATGAGCCAGCATTGTTGAGAATACAATAAGCTGATGCAAAAGGGAGCTAAACCAACCCCACCCTCCCCTCCAGATTCCCCTGAGATAAGGTTGCGCCAAAATCCTATCACATGTACTCTGATCGTTCTTATTTCTTCAGTGTTTCAGACAATATGAACTCGGGCACATCTGCATTTCTTTATTGTCAGAATAATGACAGGATAATGGTGCTGGCACTAGGCCAGCCATTTTTTTGAAACATTGTTGGCACAGACCACATTTGCAGTACAGAGAGTAAATGGTCTTGCCTGACAGTTATGGAACAAGTCAAGGAACTATCGTAAAACACAGTTATCCCTAAGTTTCCTGCATTTGTAAGTAGCTCCTTATTAGTTAAAATCTTTATTATTGAGCAGTCCATGTAACTGTTTTGAGGCTTTTCTGGAAAGTGACACCTCCTGTATACAGAGCTAAGAGTGCTGTGAAAAGAGAAAATGGGCCTCAACTTTCAACACTTAAAAGCCAAAGCTGTACCTGCAGAAACACTTGAACAAACAGCTTCAACACTTATGAACTGACTTAATACCAATGTATTTTTGAACTGTGGGAGAAGAAAGATGAAAAAATTTCAGTCATACAGAGTATGTCCTTGCAATGCACTGACAGCCCATAAATACATTAAAAAAACTACGAAGTAGAAGTCATTGTCTCTCCTTCCTCACCATTTCAAGGAAGAGCTTGTGCACTTCAGGTTTTCTTACCTTTCCCTCAGAAATAAGTGTATATTGAAGAGAAAATGGCAAAGCAGTAAGTTCAAATCAATGCTTACCTAAAAGGCCACAGGACTCTAAAATACTGAAGGCAACTGTGCCAAGGCTATTTGTGAAATTAAGAAAGTGACAGCCAGGAAAAGCAGATGCTTTTAGTGCCACACAACCATCAGACTTCCCGCATATGAAAGTATTTCTTATTCATATAAAGGCTTTTAAAAAGTTATGGAGATACACAACCTTAATAAGCTTTTAAGACATTCATCTCTGGGTGTTCATATCTGTAACAGGTTTCTGCTATATCTAATACTCTTGTGCTCAAATGAGGCTGTCATGGAAAAGTCTATAAGTCTTACCTCATTGCTGCTCAGGCAAAATATAAAAATCAACAGTAACTGGTTTGGTTTTTAAAACGAGAGATTTAAAAGAAATATTTTAGTGCCTTGTGGTTTTAAACAGTATTAGAAATACTACTGTACTTGAGATAAGAAGTTGGTCAAGTCATCTGATCTAACATAAATGTAATTAATGAAATATTATTTACTTGGCTTATGTTTGCCTATACAGTCATACCAAAACAACCTGTTTGTTATAAATTACCACAATACACTTCATCTAAAGTCAATTCATAAGCCATATGAGCTCTCTCCAACTTCTGAAATAAACAAGGATAAAGATTTCCTGAAATAAATAGGCTTACCTAGTTGTAACAAAAATCCCCTAGGAACTCTCTACAGCCACCGTGCTGGGACCTGTAGACATAAGAACTGGCCGGAATTAAAAAACAACAGGATTCATGGAGAGAAGGGAAAAAAAAAGCCAACAAACAGCAAGAACCAGCACAGAGGATCAAGTGCCATTCAGGATTCACATCAGAAACATCAATACCACTGAAAGTGCTTGAGTCTCTATATGTCTATCTGTGAAGCTGCAACAAAGCATGTACATTTTCTGGAAGCTGTTCTAGTTTAGGCAGCACCAGAGAAGTATCTAGGGAACCACTCCTGAAACAGATCTGCTCACTATTTCCTACCTTGCCAGTTTGAGTGAAAAAACAAACAGCACTCAGTTTTATCAATATGCCACCAGTGACACAAAAACATACATTAGAGAAATTTCTGATTTCAGAACAAATAATTTACCCTTAACATAAAGGGGATAAGGCTGGAAAAGGCCAACTTCCACAACAGAGAAATTATAGGTAGCTGTGACTTTTAACTGCCCTTGAGCCTGGAATCTGCTTGGCCTGGTTCTGCCACAACACATCTCAAGGATCCTGCACAAGCACTTCTGTGGGGAAAAAGAGACAGGCACCTGATACAGGTACTGAGGTCTTAGCTCAGAGAAACAAAGAAGTTTTCTTCAAGAGTGATAAAGGCTTTCCTCAGACTTGTCTTTCAATATGATAATAAACCACTCATGTCCTGCGCAGTTAGCAGTCCAGGCGCTTGACTCTTCTAACTAAGCTTAACAACTTCATTCGTAGCAAAATGTACTGCTTGATTTTGAATGCAGCTTTACGTTGATTCTGAAGATGACTAGGCTACTTATTGAGCAGCTAGAGTTGATTGTGATTCAAAGTCTCTGAAGAGTTACTCGTGAATTGGCAGTACTGCTGGTAGATATGTCCCCCATGAGCTGTAACCATCTTTTTCAAAATTCCAAGTGTTTACACTCAAAAGCTCTCAAGAATTTGACTATGATGAAGAGTCCACTGTAATTTAGCACTAGTCAGGACAATACTTCTGGCAGTACTTGTAGGCATTTCTAGCTCATTTCACTCTCCCATGTAACATCTACGCATTCCAATATCAGAAGCAATGACTTTTCCAACACCACTGCAATGACTTTGATGGCTCACATCTCCAGATTGTTGCTCAGGACTGGCCACAGGGAGCGGTCAGGTAAGACAGTGATAGAAAGTCATTAACATGTCCAACCGTATCCAGAGCATACAAGTGGTCTCGGCTCTAGAGGGTGGGTGACTGTTATCCACCATCTTTTTCAGTGTTTTCAATTAGCATTTGCAGTTGAACACCTAAATAGAAAAAGGGGTCCTGACAGTACCACTCTCTCCCACTCATCACATGAGGCAAAGTTCCCATCGGCAATATGCTGTATGGGGGCGTTTCCTATCCCCACTATACTGCAGCTAGCTAGGAAGCACACCACTATTAATAGCAGCATTTATTGTAAAGAATTTACAGAAAACACAAAGTTAAATGCATACTATTAACAATTAAAACCGCAATAGTTGCTTTAAAATTTATTTCATTGTTCTATGAGCCAAGTGGAAACTTCTATTTAAATAACGCACCTCCAAGAAAAAGTCATGAGCTAACAAGTACAGTTCTTCACTCAGAAAACTTCTGTTGTAGAGAGCTTCTGATGTATTTTTCTACTCAACAAAGTATTTGAGAGGGGGAGCTCTCAGGATTGAAGAGAGACCTTAGCAGTTGTTCATATAACTGTGACAAACATGAAATCAGCATTTAAAGAGTGATATTGAATTGTTGGGAGGTACAGAAAACTGCAGGTCTTCAATCCCTCAGTATCTGTATGATATGAATGCTATGTACAATATATGCATTACAGACAAAGCTACAGCACCTCCAGGAAATGGACATCTGAAAGAGACCTCTAAAACAGAAACTAGAAGTTATCAAAGCTACACAACTAAGTGCATGTGAAAATACAAAGAGTGGGAATGCTTTCAATTATAAAAGCCATGATAGATGCAAGATATTTAAATAAATTCATTATTGCAGAATCTCTTTTTGGAAGAGGGCAAGATTTCTATTTTTACTGAGGAGGAAGCTGGTTGAAGACTAAGCTTATGAACATTTTTAAAACAGTCTTTAAGTGTTTACAAAATTAATTGCTTGGTCTTATGCATCACTCAAGTTTTAGTCACACAACAACAGCATTCTTCCTCTCCGCCATCTGAGTTACAATAAACCATGAATGTGTGATACAGTTATGAAAAGAAAATGGGACTTTAAAAACTGAGATATTTTACTGTTTAAAAAACCAACCTGAATCCATTTACAGAAGCAATGGTACAGTTAATATAAACATGTACGTCAAAAGAAACAAAACTGTGATTTTTTGTTTAGTTGAAGTTTCTGGCAGAGTTTGAACTGACAAATTTAGATAGCCACAAGAATGTAAAAAGCACTACTGAGAATTGCAGCTGAACAGACAGCACTAAGAATCCCTTGCCTACCTCTGAAATATTTATGTTATATCAAACTATCTCAATTAACCTCTCAAGCAACAGCCAGAAGAGCAGCAAGTTACAGTTCCACAGTACTGCCTGCCCATGTAAACCTAAAAGACAATTTACTCTATCTTTTCCTACACATTAGGATATCTGCATCACTCTTCCTGTAACTGGAAGATAGTAACAGTAGAATCAGGCTCTCTCTGGCAACGGAGTTTAATAAGGTGTCCTACATATTCTGGCCCTTTTTAACACTCACCATTTACAGGATAGATCCCCAGTCTCAAAAGTAGTTCCGGCAGTTTTTTATCAATGTTTGGCTTCAAGATCATTTTATTTTCTAATGTTGTGAATAAGAAGACATTGTAACAATTCATTTTTAGAGGCAGGTTACACCCTGATGCACAACAGATACTCTGCAGGCATATCCAGGGCCAAAATTGTTGAAAAACTCTCACCAGGGATGATGAAATACATTGTTTCAGATAGAGGCATGACTTACTAGTTTGCTTAAATCATCCTTCCCCTAATCTGCTGTTCACTGTACTCTTGTAATGCCAAGTAAAATTCGCATTTATTCAACTATACATAGTAAATTACTAGAACTCATTGCAGCTGAGGTTTCAAAGTATTTCTGGGTAAACAGAGAAATGCATTAAGAGGAAAGGCAGGCAAATAAAAGGGGCACATGGATGACAAAGTCCCCCCTTTTACACATTAGATCAGGTAAAAAAAAAAAAAAATCGCTGTACTCCTTTTCTTTTTCTTGAACTTCCACAACAAGGCAAAGGAATGGAAAACCCACCAACATGACAGTTCTCTCTTTTAGCAAATACTAGTGCAGACAGTTCATTTCTCATTATCTCTCAGAGAGCTGAAGACAAAATAATGCCACTCAGCCTGAAAAAACAAGCACTCACATGCTCCTTCCCCAGTTCTAACCAAAGCAGCGGCTTTAGCTTATAATGCACAACTCACAGGAAAGAGAAAAAAAAAAAGACATACAAAAAAATCAAGGACTGCCATACATCTCAACACTTCAGGAAGTTCTTAACTAAAATACTTTGATAACTCCCTGTAGGACTGTCAGTACAATCACTACCAACAGTTCCTCCCAACGCTCCAAAGAACAGTGGGATACACATTGCAGGTTACGTACTTGAAACTACCACGCCTGGTTTTACTTTGCCTGCTTTGGTACTCTCAGATCAAACGTTGAGAATCTTTCCCATACTGATGACATCACATATTGAAAGACTCCTCTTTTAAAAAGGAACATCATTTCAGATGGCATAATCTTGGATTAGGCCAAATATGGTCATTTCGAGCTTTTAAAAAATGGGAGCAGTTAAAAAGAGTTGACTTATCTTCCTAAGGAAACACACCACTGCTCCAAGCTTTCTTTTGCCTCATGGCAACAAACCTGAACAGAATGACAGATCTCTCCCTGTTTAATGGTTCATTTTAACTGATAACAAAACATACCCCTGTAATCATGTAGTAATTCAGACTGGAAGAGACCTCTGAAGGTGGTCTTGTCCAACCTTCCTCCCTCAAGCAGGTTTCCTAGGACCATGTCCAGATTTTTTAATATCTCTGAGGACAGAGACACCATAACCTTCCCTGTCGACTTGTGCCAGCACCCAATCACCTTCAAAGTAAAATGTTTCCTCATGTTCAGGGGGAACCTCCTGTATTTCAGTTTGCACCCACTGCCTTTGGTCCTGTCACTGCCCACTGCTGAATACTGTCTGGCTCCCTCTTCTTCACACCTTCCCCTTCAGGTATAAATATACACTGAGATTTCCTCCAGGACTTTTTTTCTCCAGGCTGAACAGTCCCCAGCATTTTCAGATTGGAGAGATACCCCAGTCCCCTCCTAAGCTTAGCAGCCTTTTGCTGAACTCTCGCCAGTATGTCCATATCTGCCTTATGCTCGGGAGTCCAGAACTGAACCCAGTGTTACAGGTGTGGGCTCCCCTGTGCTGAGTAGAAGGGAAGGATCCCCTCTCTTGACCTGCTGGTAACTCTGTGAATGCAGCCGGGAGGAACCAACAGTCTTCTCTGGCTTTGATCTCAAAGGCCGGCACCATCCTCTCTTTTGTGACTATGTTGTTAAGAGAAAATAGTGATAGAAAAATAATTCACAGTGAACAAACATCTGTGGATTTAACTTTCTTTAAACACTAGCTTTCCTTGAAAAGAGGAAAGTTCTACTGGGACATTGCTATAGCAACCATCTTTCACACACCAATACAAAATACAATGCTAGTGCTCATAGTCACAGATGAGGACAAAGCTGGTCACTTTTTCAATTAAGGGAATTCGTGCCACATACAGTGAAGTAATTCTGAAACAAAAGTGATTCATAACAGATGACCACGAAATTACCTCTTAAAAGCCACTATTTTTTCGTTATGAAAACCCAGAAATAAACAGCAGTGTTTGCTCCTAAAATAATCTTTTCCTATTTAAAAAAAAAAAACAAACAAACAAAAAAACCCCAGAAAACACCTTTTGACAAATCCTTTCTCAAACTCAAATTTTCCATTAACTTCAAAATGGTAATGTTTAGCAAATCCTTGGACATGCAAGAACAAACGACAGCTTTAACTTTCTAGCTAAGATTTTAAACAAACAGAAGCGGCAAAAGATGTCTCATATCCTGTGTGTTCCACCCGTACACGTACTCTGTTTCACTGTAGGTTACTGTGACGCTTTTATCCCCACATCTTCTACTGCTTGTTTGTTCATTTTAACTTTATAAATGGACTGTTGTGCTACAACTAATTCCCTCAAGGCCAGCCACAAGCTAAGGACATTTTCCTTGTTCCACTCCATCTCTCTGTTTCAATGGACCACTCTTGCTTAGGACTAGCAGTACATGAAGAAAACCCTCTCCAGCTTTGGTGTTTAATACACGTTGATTCTTGTGAATTACTAGCTGCTGTTTAGCCAAGCCATACACATGGCATTTATTCATTTTATTTAAGAAAACCCTAATCTCTGAAATTACTGAACTGGAATTAAGTTAATGCAAAATTCTTTCACATGAGTGAAAAAAAAAAAAAAGGTAACAAAAGCCTAGTTCAAAAGCAACCTGGTGCTCTGACAGCTGAAGCTGTAAACAGGCCTGGCATTAAAAAGGTCTGTTACAGCTGCCAAGTCATGAACAATAGAGAAGCATTTATTACTCAAATTGGATGCACTTTTCTTCAGCACAGTGCCTTGCTTCTCCATTTCCATTAGAAGAGCAAATTGGACAGGAAAAGGACAATGCACTGTCAAGAGTCTTGTCTGATATGCTTGATCATCCAATGTGTAAAAGAGGCACAAGAAAACTGCTTTTGTGTTGATAATTTGCCCCAATCTGACATATTTAATACCCCACAGAATTACCTGTTATGTAACATGTCGTTCAGTCAAATCTTCCAAAGCAACATAATGTCTTATTCCAAAAGTACTAAATAATTTGCTTTTTTCACACATCTCCTGTCACGTTGAGTAAATCTACTTAAAGTTTCTCTCCATGCAACAGGAAATTGCCTTAACTCACACATTCCATTAAAGCAGACAGCCAGTGCTTGGCTTTCAATTGCTCCTTTGTAAAAAGTCTATGAAACACTAAAATGAGAACTCTACTGTATCAACATGCACTCTACAGCCTAAAGGAAGTCAGATTTAAGCAGATGACTCATGTTAAAGTGATATCAAGTCTGCTTTGTAAAGAAAAACAGTTTAAAGACTGCTATTATCAATTTTATATATATAGATATATTGGCAGGTGTTGAAGTCTTTAGAATCTCTAAAATAGTCCTATTATGCCACATCCATTACTGCTTATTTTTACTGCTCAGGAATCCTGAGGACCCCAGAAAGCTATTTTCATATAGTAGATAGAAGCAAAGCTTCAAAAGGCTTCTCCCATACACAAGCATAATTGTTTATGTACAACAAATTCTTGCATTTAATCTAACCATACTTGAATTTTGCATGTTGACATAAAAATCCCTATTCTCTTCTTAGAGCAGGATAATCTATTGATTTATATTGCCCTACTATACCCCAACTGCCCTTTAGCTCTTCCAGCATGTTCTTTCAAACACACATGTATATTAACATCAAAAATTTTTCATCAAAACATTACCTGTTTTCACTCACAATTCAGCTACAAGATCTTACTAAGTATCCATGGATTTGCATAATAATGTGCAGACAGTTCACACCAGCTATATCATATAGGCACCTGAAGTCCAATTAGTTTGCACTTGCCAACAACCCCAACTGCTTCAGGGTCACTGAGACAGGATAACTCTGAAGCCACAAGACCTGGAAATGTTCAGTACTAAAGACACATGATCAACCTGTTGACTTCGAGCCCCTTGAGAAAACAGCTGCATTATAAAAGGGACCAACATTATACATGATGCCAAGTGCAGACCACCACAGACTGGCAAGGCAGCCATCAGGAACACTATCAGGCAACAGTTTGACATCTCCACATCACCTCCAGCCCTAAACTTTGTTAAATAAAAGACATGCTTCGATCTTTTAGAATTCACATATCACAAATCTGACACACACAGTCTATTTGCTCTACTAATAAGCAAGAATACACTCAGCAAGGCTCTTCCCAATTAGTATCTTTTGTTTAATCTCTAGGGGATGCAGAAATCAGTGCTCTTGATAGTTCAAGGACACAACATAGCACACTTTTCAATCTCTAACAGCAGCCACCACCAAGACACTTTGATACATGAAAAGATACACAAAACTGCACAAAGAAAACAATTGGGCAACCAATCCACCCAAGAGATTTTTAAGCCTTTGATAGTTATGAGACAGCTTTATATTAGGACAATGCAATTATTCCAGAAGTTGGTGGTTTATTATCCCAGTTCTTGGAGGGCCAGCTTTGTCTGGCCAGCAGGAGTCACAAACAGCCTTCACAGTTACAAACCACAGCAGCATACCGTGTGCGCTCCCTGTGAGACCAAAAGATAGTGAGAGGAGACGTCTCATATCTGGGACCTTGGTAAAGTCTGGGCAACTGCTAGCTGTGATCAAAAGTCCATTTAGAAAGCACATACACAGAAGCACAAACACTTATGTCCTTTGCAAGACCAGACCAGCTACTGCTGCTCTGCATGTTCTCAGCATCATAAGGCTTGTACTTTAAAAAGCTGGATAACCTGCCATGTATGGAGATTTCTTCAATTACATTCCATAAGCTAGCAACCAACCTAATTAAACAGATTTCCATCAACACATTTTTGTTCCCAATTCTGCAGTCATTATTAATGTAAATAATCTTATCAGCTCTAATAGAAATCACCATGAGACAGAAGCAAGTGTTAAATTACTTAAACACAGGTCTCACTTACATATCTCTCATATTAAGGATACAAAACAATATAGATAGGGAAGTTATGTTACTAAACACAGCTGGTAAACCTTAATTTCTCTTTGTTCAGAGCTTACAAAAGAAAAAAACAAACACAGGTTGTAATTATTATACAGAATGTACTATATATTACTTAGTAAAAAGAACCCTGTCATCAACAGTATAATTTGGAAAGCAAGTAGAATGATAGAGTAGCTTTTCCCATTGAGCTTCTGAAAAGGTAAGTCAATGATTTAAGTAACAGTGAAGCTACATTTTGCGGCCCAAGCAAACAGCAATAATCACAGCCCTAACAAATCTCACAATATTTAGACTGAGCAGTGAATTCATTCACAGCTGAGATAACAAAAAGGTTTGTCAATACCAATGAGAAACTAACCTTAATATTTTAATTCTAGTGTAGTAGGATTTATTATGCACCCAGGGATACTCAGAGATCCCAGCATGATACCTTTCTGCTGTAAGTATTTTCCTCATGCAACACAGGAACATCTACATGGTGCAAGACACCCTGCTTGGCTTTTATCTTACAAGAAATCAACTGACCTGAACCAAATGGAAATTTCTCAATATTCTAAATGGAAATTTTTCAGTATCCAAGATACAAATAGCCAGTTAAAAATATTACTTTATAAAAGGACTTTCCAAGCAGGATGGACACATTCATTGACAAGTCTTTATGGGCATGATAATACTTCCACAAAAAGTGACGGATGGGAAACATGCAACAAAGGAGGGACAAGAAACATTGGCTTCTAAAGATTTTAAAAATCTAGGCAAGTAACTAAAGCTAACAAGTATATAGATGTTGCAGTTTCTGATGGGTGATGTTTGACCAAGTTTTATTTCTCCTACAAAAGCAGTTGCTGTCTGCTACCCTTGAAAACCACAGGATTTGGTTTCACCTCAATACAATCATGTTGTTTGCAAAAAATACACAATACTTGTAGACATAAATCCCATTCAGACTAGTTGCTCTACTGCCTACTATATACGTTGTCTTTACCACTGACAATGAATGCAGCCATGAACTGGAACACTAACCAGCACTGCACCAATTCTATTTTCTTTTTTTAATTCCAAAGTGACATAATGCAAGAGTTGAAGATAGATATGCCACTCTTCCAGTAACAACTGCTCCCACAAACCACCCACGGAATCTTACTTTCCATTAAAATTATCACTGGACAACTGAAGATTTCAGGTACGTGGTTTAAATAGGGACTGTGCTTTAAAATCCCTCTTATTTCAGGCAGTCAGAACACACATGAAAGTATCTTCAGGCACTGACTTCTCACACAAGAATTTTAAGGCTCCACTTGGCTGCTGTGTGGAAACTGGAAAATATAATGACAAACTGTACTACTCAATTAATCTTTCTTCTACTAAACCGATTATATTCTTTGACATAGTTCACAGCTCTGTAAGAATAAAGTCTTGAAGAAAGAACAACAGAATACCTCTGATAGTTTGAGGACATTTTGTCTGGATCATTTTGTGTTCATTCGCATATTATGTAAGTTGCCAGAAAATAAAATTCGACTTTTATCCAGACAGGTCACCTGCAAACTGTACATGAATGCCAAGATACTGAAAACCATCCAAGTTTACAACCAAAAAGCCATCCAATATGCATATTGTTTTCAGAAAGCAACTGCCAGTGTATTGCAAGTCAAGGTTTGAACTTAATGTGTCAAGTGTTTTCTACTCCTAATCTTCTCCATTATGCACGTGTGAGTTGGAACAGGAAAAACCTTTGACACAATCACACATTTTCTTGAATGTTGTAACCCCACATAGAAATCAGCATTAAGCATAAAGCTTTACATGGACTATTGAAAAGCTCATCTTCTCACTGTTGAAGGAATAAAGGTTTTGAAATTGAATTGTCATTTTTCAGAAGTTGAAGTACCTATTCTATTCCTAAAGCTGTTCATCTTTAGTTAGGAGCCTCACAGATAAACTGTAACACCCTGAAAGTGTATATTATCTCCTTACTGGTACCATTAATTTGCATAGATGCTGACAATGTATTACTATTCAGCTTTTCACGTATGAGCCAACACTTACTGATAGTTATGTGAGAAACAATAATAGGCAACATGATGCAAATCTTGTATACATTTTAAAAAGGAAGTCTAATTTAAGAGAAGCACTAGAGGCAACAGGTTAAGCAGTAAAACCAAGTCATCACTTTTATCTTTATGACAGAAAGAACTAATACACGATGATTCCTCTCCAATCCAGACAGGTACTTGCAGTCCTGAATTCTGAAGCTTGAACCTGAAGTGAAAGTACCTTAGACAAACACTTTTTAATGTTACAAATAAACCAACAAGCAGTAAAAAAGGCTTGACAGAAAAAGCCATTGTCTGGCATCTCAAAAAAAAACCCCAAAAAATCTTCTCAATTAGCAAACATGGCAAGGAAAACAGAAACAGAATTTTGTCTTTCATCAAGCCCCCCCCCAGGGAAAACAGCAAATTCGCAATTTCAGCTCTCTATACAGTACCAACCCACAAACTATATGGTCAGATATAATTTAAAAGCCCCAACTGAAATGAAAGCCTGGCTTAGGCAGCTGCACAGCTTATCAGTCTGCTGGCATCTGCAAGGATTGTAAACATCAGTTGGGATGTTGTGTATGGTTTGTAAGGAAATTTTATGCCCCGAATACAACCTCTTCTGTGGATTTCAAGAGCAGAGATGGCTATCATTTATATTGCTCTCCCAATCTTTCTGTTAATAAGCAAGAACAGATGAAGGTGACAACTAAGTTTATTATACATGACCTCGTTAGTGAGTGGCCTTGACAATGAATCTATTCAGTCTTTTCAGCAACCTTTCTGGTGCCTTCATGATTAAGATGCTTATAATGGCTTACACAGTTGAAGAAAAAAAGAATGTTTTGCATACTGTCTTCACCTCTAGCACATCTCTAGTTGCTCAGAGATGATAATCATGTTCCTACTTTCCTTGACTCCTGCAGCAAGCCTTCTCAGATGCCACAAGTTTTGTTTGCTAATTTCAGCTATATGCGAAAAAGCAAGTCACCTCCCACCTCAGACCATGGGAAAACCATGTATAGCCAAATATAATTATCTAATAATGATGCAAAAATGTTGAGCACATCATTCGGGAATAAACAATAAACCATGGCTTCGCTGTTTCCAGATACCTCCCCTACAAATTCCTCCACAGCATCAGCTAGCAATATTTGGATGTTATGTATGCACGTATGCTGCATACCTGAGATAAACAGATTTCCTATACCAAGAGCCCACTCAAAAGTTGCAGAAAACTATAAAAATGCCCCACATTTTTAAGAGAATGATTTCACAAGCAAATATGCACCACTTAGGGTGATCCAATGAACCACATCATCTCAGTACCTTAAAGACAGATAGAAAATTATTAAACATTTATGCACTGTTTGATTTTAAACTATGATCCCAAAATTTCTTGAAAATGTATGTGTTTTCAGTAGGCACAGCTTTTTTTTTTTTCTAGGATCTTAAATTCATGGGTCATGTTGCACAATACCATACAATTCTTAAGTTCACTGATACACATTTATAGCAGAGAAATGTGAGAAAACCATTTACAGAACATACTGAACTCAGATAGACACTGTATCTTCAGGTTCAACTATTCACTTCTAAGTAATTTCAACTATATTCCACCCAGACTCCTGAGAACTGGTATATTAAACATACTGATTCTTCACATCTTTTGTTTTACGGCTGTACACACACATGCATTCAGAAAGAGAAACTAAGACATTTTCATTCACACGGATCATTTTTATTCTTTCCTAGTGGTACAAGAAACTCCAAATTGCTTACAAACTGAATGCAAATAGATATAGCACAAAACAAGAAACAAAACATTTGTAAATGGCTGCTAATCCCCAAGAAAGCCAAAATATCAAGACTACTTTTCTCTCTAATGATAGCAGCCAAACATTTCAAAGATAAATCCCATGAGATGCACTGTTTTTACTCTCACACCTCTGTGCTAACTGTATAACAACAATAAGATACAGCCTTTTCTTAGAGCTGGGTTTCACTGGTAGCAGACAAAAGCCTCCATCCCAAACTTATCCTGAACATACCTCCAAAAAAACCTACTTTTTGAATAAAGCCACTGAACAATTACTCTCATGCAGGTTGTTAGTTTCAAGAGCATAAGAATTCCTTATGTTCCTTAGCATCCATCAGCATTTCTCTGTCTTGGATCTGCTACTTGATTGTCTTGCACAGATGGACTAAGGACAATGATCTGTGAAAGAGTGGAGTTGTAGTCTCAGAGGTTCCCAAATAATTTTAGTACAGGGAAATTGCCTCTCACATGTCAGTGACAGTACCGTGAAGAACACTATGTACACAATATTAATTCACCTGAAACAATTTTAACTGGATTTTCAGAGCCTATACCAAGATTCCTCATCAAAATTCTTAAATTTAACTACTATGGACCAAGTTCCAAATGTCAGCAGGAATCAACTAAAAGCTTCAGAATGCAAAAACATTTCCAGCAGTGGTGCAGTTCCCATGCTTAATATCCTCAAATTGCGATCAGGAGTGGAGAGGTAAGTTGACAACATTTGCCAACGGTGTTTCAGAAAAGTCCCAGCTGAAAACTGACACCAAAAAGCAGTGGAAAGCTCTTCTAAGAGCTTATATCAAGTTAGGTGAAATTCAAGATTGGTGAATGTGAGGAACAGAAAGGAGGAAAAACAACCCTACCTACAGAGCCAACAATAAGCTCTAAGTGAGATACTCCTGCCTTGGGGAAAGAGGTTGTGAAGTACCATCCACCATGACTTCAAAACATCAGTTCAGCGCTCATCAGTAACCAGAGACATGAGCAGAATACTAAAGACCAGTAGGAAAGGAATAGAGAACAAGAACAGAAACATGTTATTATGCCACACTATATGCAAACATTGTGATCTCATCTCAACTGCTGCACAGTTATAATTATCACTTCTGAAAAAGAAGAGAGAAGCAGAGGTGTCACAGAGAAGATTAAGGATAAAGTATAGCCTACAGTGGCTCCACTGTAAGATTTTTCAGATTGGAGGAGAAACAACAGAAGTGAGACCATGAAAATGAGGTTTCTAGAGACAAAGGCAGGAAAGATGTGATGAAGTAAAAATAAAAATTATTACATTTCAAAATAAATTATTAAAAAAATCCAAGAAAGGTATCAACTAGCATAAGTTTAACAGCAACAAATGAGATATTTTTCCCCCAGACAATGAAATTGTGAAAATCACTGCCATGGGATGTTAAAAGAGTCCAAAGAGCACAAGTGGCTGAAAAAACACCAAGACAAATACCTGAAAAATACTGTATGCATATTGCATTCAGTTGCAGAAAACTAGAATAAATCATCAGAGAAATGAATACTACAAGCTTGCTCTGTTTCCTTAGCTCTGAAAAACCAGAATTGATTTGATCTTTGCTGCAAAACAGCAGAGACAGAGGAGTAAAGCCGAAACAACTTTCAGTATCTCCGATGTGGATAAAGCATACCAAACACACAGCACCAGATGTAAAATTTGCTACGTATGTTATCAAAACATGTAGTGCTTTTTAAAAAACTGTCCATTAAAACACTCCCAAGGTGCTTTGGTGATTAAAGTTTCACTAGTAAAATGTTATCTCCTCCAAGAACTGTTTTCTGAAATTAACCTGAACCTTTCCAGTAACAGGAACATAAACCTCACAACAAAATAGAATCACTACCCTCCTTTAATAAGCTGTCAGCTGATCCATGAAAGTCACCTTTCTCCTCATGTGGCCATGCAAGGTTTGAGAACTTTTGTTCAAGTATTTTATCTAAACACTTGCTTGAAAACTTCCCACAACTTCCAGGGCAGCACCATCATTCACTTCAACACTATGAATTTTCACGTGGTCGGATATACGTACCATGAATTCACATTACTTTAAAATATGCTGTTCTGTATGCAACATATTACAAAATGCGTTGCAGCCCTCACTGTAATAGGAATTAAAGTTTCACCAAGTCATGAACACATCACATACCTTTAAAGGTTTGTCAGGTTTTAACTGACAATTAAGTTGTCATTTCAAGAGAAACATAAGGGACACAGACTTGTCTTGGTTTCTTCCACACTGGCAGTTTTTCTCATCAAAACCTGATCTAAATGGCAACCTTTTTGTCAGACAACTCTTGCACATTAACGCGTTTGAATGGTGAGACTGGAGCTTTTGAATAATTTTACTGAAATGCACTACTGCTTACCAAACTGGAGACTTCAGTTTCAAGGGAGCAGAGATTCCTAGATAAACTGGCTTTGAAGAACCTATTTTTATTCTCTGTTCTTTCTTTTGTTACTCTGTGTTCTAATTGCACCTTTATCCACCATCCCTTTTCAAGTCTATCCTTCTCAGCTCTGACTTCTCAGAATACAACGCTGCTCAGTCACATCATCAAACGTCTTTCCCCTCTCACTTTTCAGATCCTTGCACACTTTTAACATTTTATGTCAATTGTGAATAAAATAAGGGGCACCCTCAGTAGAAAACACTTCTTAAGCTACATTCATTTCTCTAAGGAAAAGCAATGAAAGTTGCCTCATTTTCATTCAGCTGGTCTTTTTTCCACCCATTGCTTTTCTTGGTCACCCAATGCACTAAGTTCGAAATCTGGTGTAAATCTAGATTTAAGAACCCTCAAAGGTCATTAAAGCGAGATTTTTCAACCTTTACTTTGCAGTTTCCTGAGGAGACCATATGCTACTTCTAAAACAACTACAAAAGGAAATTCAGAAGGGAAAAGCCTATCACCATCAATTTTTCCTAGCTACTAGGAGCCTACAAGTTAAAAAACAAAAACTCTGCTGCATATAGCTTGTAGAGAAGTAAGTGTAGTAAGGATTTCTGAAAATGCTAGAAATTCAGAAGCAAACAACTGAGCTGAACAAACACAAATTAGTTCAGGCAGCAAACAGTAAATGGGCTTGGCCCAAAGGGTCCAAGTCAGATGACGATCTTCACCAGAGCAAGTACAAGACTGACAGGATCCCTCCTCAGAATGGCACAGACAACCCCTTGTACTAGCATGTCACTTAGCAGAGACCTTAAAGGTCACAGCTGAAAACCACACAAACTACTGAGATATTGCTGTCTCCCTGTGTTCCCCTTTCCCATCACAGTTAAAAATGACAAATACTCCAGTTAAATGGCTAACATAGCAATGAAGCGAGAGAGAACCATTAAAATGATTGATATTGCTCACCGCAGATATCAGTTTCCATAGTACTTCATTGAATTATTTATTAAAAAGTTTCCATTGCTACAGAAGTGTCAGCTGAACTCACACCAGCTTCACTACTCTGTGCACACCAACAGCTGCCAGTCTGCAAACCATGCTTGAGGGAAGCCCTACAACAAGTAATACTGGCCAGTAACATTTAAACCTTGGCATGATGCCCATCCCAGAAAATATTATTTTTTAAATAGTACCAAATATTCCAAGGAAATGAAACCTTTGGTGTAATAGAGTCAACAAGGAAGGGAAGAAGGTGGTGTTATCTGGTCCCTTTCCAGTTTTATTTCTAGAGCTACCTCATACTTGCGGTAGCACACATCTCTGGGGAACATCTTGTTTGCTGGAAAAGTTGACTCTGAGACTTCTTCCTTCTTGCCTCTCCATGGAAATTCTGAGTATCATTCAAACACAACCATCTGCTTCTACACCCACAGTACCCTCCCTAGTACGGATATAACAGGCTGTGTAACACCTCTACTCCTCTCTGGCACTTGTTAGAAAAAAGGGAGGAGCAGTGTCAGCCTGGGTTGAAGTGACTGAGCTGAGCTCACCCCCAGTTCCCCCCTGCTGGGATTGCCACAGCACCTCCAGAATCCCGAACTGTACCTCGTCACCCTCCAGAAGGCTGCATGTTCCACAATGACACTGTAAAACTGATACATAAACCAAAGTTTTATTTACCAAACTGCACATTACGCTTTCAACATCATATTCTGTAAGTTTACTACAATTCATTATCATCTTGACATTTTTTGCTACAGAAGTGAATGTTTTTAAACCACTAAAAATTTTGCATCAATCTCCTCTAAATCTCAGCCAAGGGAGGCAAGCACAACCAACATGCTCTTGGTCAGAGCAGGTTTTGTCATTTATTCCAACAGAAGCTGACTGAAGTGAAAGGAAAGGAGAATTAGACTCCATGCTACATGATTAGACTACATAATGCCATTCTTCCACACCACATAGCCAAAGGCTTATAAGGACAGAAAGTGACAATGTGATCTTCCAGCCCCATCTCTGGCCTAATTTTGTTCATAAATCTTGCCCAAATTAACTCCTGCTGTGTAAAGTTTCCAACACAGTAAGTGGCTCTACTGTTAAACTTCCCTCACTGTTACAAATACTCCTACTCCAATGTTCTTAAGCTCCAATCTTCCCTCACTGAAAATCTCTCCTATCTGGTTCATAGGCCCTTCTGCTACAGAATTAATGTTTTTCACAGCACAGAAATCTAGTCAGCCCTGCTGCTCACCTAGAGAATGTTAACTAGGCTGCTCTTTTTGGCATTTTCACCGGGAAAAAGCCTTTCCTCCCAGGGATATTCTCTGAGCCATTCCAAATTAGGCAACCAACATCCTTCCTGAACCCTTGACATTAGTAGCTACCACACAGCTGACACAGACAGGTGGGAAAACTTCCCAGCTTCCATTCACATGTTTAAAGTTTATTTCCAACCACACCACCATACAGGGAGCTCCTCTTCAACAGCCCACCCAATGCCTTCTGCTCCAGATACATTCCCCTCCAGACCCAAAACACTGTTTTTCATAATTTTTTGCCATGTGATCAATAGAGATCTTCAATGTTTATCCCTAGACAAATCAGCTTAGCCTTCTTCAAAAAATCACCAAAACTTCCTACAAATATTTATTCAAAATATTAGTGAACAAAGCCCAGTACAGTGTTAGTGTCTGTTCCATGGCATCTTTAAATAAATGCATTTAATTAGCTTTTTAATCTGAAGCTAATACCTAATCACAACAGGTACCTTTGTAGAGTACACTTTCAAGGACTCAGCTCCCCATGGATGCATTACTCCCAATTTCCAACAACACCCCTGCAATCCAGAAAGTCACTTCATGTCTCCTTCATACTGCCAGACAAAGCAACATCTCTGACACACTAAATGCACCCTAAACCAGCAACATCACTCTCACGTTTGCCAAGCTCTGTCCTACATTTACCATGCACTGGTCTGGTATATTGTGTGACAGTTTGTAATAGTTCGTGACAGAACTGCAGTAATGCTGTGTAAGTGACAAATGATGGCACAGAACACTGCCCATAAAATGCTACTCGGGGATTAATCTAACAGAAACCCGTGGAGCTGCAACAGTAGGTCTTTCCACAGCCATAAAACAAGAGGTTATAGTCTGAATATTAAATTATTCACTCATAAAGCTGAACTAAAGCCACTTTAATAGAAGTGTAGATGTTGTTACAACCTAAAACCTGAATGCTCCTGTCCCCACAGCTGAAGAAAGAGAAGTATTCAGTAATGTTTTTCAGTATCAATAATCCATCTTTAGTAAATTAAAAATGTTTGTGGTATCTTTCATTAAACATAATAGCACTATAATGCCAACATGCTAATAGAGACCTCCATAGGATTCCTTCCCCCTGCCCACCACCATTTTGTTCTATCAACTTCTGTTGCTGGGGAATAACATCACTTAAATAGGGATTTAAACAGGGCAAGAGGTTAGGGGCAGGAGGAAGAGGGAAGCCTTCCTTCCTCTTTTATTAGGGATCTAAAATAACCCAAACCATGACTAAATATACTTATCATTTTTTTATCCTATTGTAATGTCAAGATTCAAGCATGGTCCACTTACTTTCTAGTATGTTAAACCAATTAATATCATGTTTAATTTCATCTGCCCTTCCTCCCTCTTATCCAGTTCACTTCCAGATTTACAAAAGCAGATTATTTCAGTAACACACCCCTCTCCCCTTCATCAAGAAGCATTTCAATTCTTAGAATCAACATACAGTAGATATAATCATGAAGAATAAGATCAAATTCCCAGGAAGACAGTAGACCTTTGCATGGAAGACAGTTTCCAAAGGCTCTACTTTGGATAAAATAGTGAAGATTATTACATTTTAAGCATTTATGAGGTAAATTACATTGTTTGGAGTATTAATCTCATCATAAACTCATGTATACATAAAGTGAAACAAACAAACTCTTGCATTTAACCAAGCTGAAATTATACCCTCAAAACATTAAGCCTGTAAAAAGTAGCCCTGGTTATCAAATGCCAACATCTGTATTGTGGGTGCTCTAAGGTAATGGTGTTGACATACCAGCACCTGTATATTTGACTCAAGCTTAGTCTAGGAAGAATAAAAACCTACATATTATAAGAGAAGCTATGGATACCACTTTTGTATCAAACATCTGGGACATGTCAGAGCATCTTTACTTCCCTGCCAGCTCTGCAGAACACAATGACTGATGAAAAGCACTTCACCACAACAAGCTTGCACCACAGATTGCTTACAGAAGACTAGTGAACCTGCAGTCAAGTCCTTACACCTTTCTCAGGTGCATGTCATCTACCACTGTTCCTGTAATACAGAAATGGGAACATTCAGGGGATTAAAACCAAATAATACTCAATACAGTATCACTTTACAGCAAAAACGCATTTTGCTGTTTCCTTTACTGTAGAAAAGGTTCAAGTAAAGTCCATCTCAAACATCCATCTAAAACCCAAAAAATCTAATGAAACCTGGCATTTCCAGCACTTGCAGCTTTCTTTAAAATGTCAGCACATTCAGATTTATACAGTGCTCTTGAGCCTCCTGGGCTGGTTGTTTCTTTTTTTTTTTTTCCCTTCCATTCTCTGCAAGGGATTAGGAAACTGAGAACTTGTCAGTTCCCAAACTGGTTTACATAAACCAGCTCTAATTAGAGCCTAAGTCTGCTGCAGTCAGCATCATGAGAGATCACCACACTTCCCTAAGTATCTCAAAGACCAGTATACTGCCAGACAGGATGGATAGATTGCTGATCTTCAAGTAGTTACTGAACAGAATCCATGAAAATTTTCAGTATGAGAAAAGTGAAATATGACTAAGATTCTATGTTGAAATACACACCTCTGAAAAATTTTCCTGCATTAGTTCTTAGTGGCAGCACATTTTATTATCTAAGCTAACTATGTAAAACAGCAAAAGGTCTAAAGCTTTTGGAGGGACATATCAGGAGGTCTGTTTTTCAATGAAAGTCTATTCTGGCAAAAAAGTCCTCCTCCTTTTAAGGTACCACTTCGAACTGCAACAATGATTTTTTTTAAATTCGGTCCCAGAGATGGTTTACAATTTTTAATGCTTTACATCCATGGGATACTTAAATCACAACTAAAGAAACCTCAAAGGTGACACTTCCAGTTCCATACAACAGCCTCTCTAAAGTGACCTATAATATGCAATGTCTCAAATAATTCACTTTTAATGGTTTCTCTCTGGTGAGGCTTCCTCTCCCTAAGACACCGTTCCATCATTAAGCCAATATACAAATTAAACAAAATACTGAGTTCAGTATCATTTGGCTTTAAAAAGACCACAAAGACAAAAATAAAAGCCACTTATGCTGTAATAACCAGCATGCTAGGTTATCTTTTTCTCCACAATATTTCAGTATTTATTTCTGCTCCCAACCCTCCACAATATGACAACCTTCAGGAAGACTCCTGCATTTTCTGCTGCAAATGCATTAGTTTCCCTAAGAATGGGCTGAGGACTGACATGCCACCACACTGCCTGTCAACATCCCTGCTGCCCCTCCTGCTCTGGAAGGCAGCACCACAGGCCCCACACCATTAATCCAAGTCTTCTGCTCACATGAAAGCTGCCATCAGCAGCAGCAGCAGCCACCAGCAACTTAGTGCTCATAAAACTCTGCAAAAAGTCTGCTGGAATTGATGAGTGTGTTCACTACAAAATATTTTGTCTCCAGTACTGACAGTGTTTTCAAATACTGTCTCTCACATGATAACATTGAATCAGGCAAGAAAATAAACATTTCCACTACCTACTTAATGCTGAAGCTCGCTAATTGGAATCTTGCTCTCTCTTGGATGATGGAGAAAACAGTCAAAGCAGCAGCAGGCAGACAGCATGATATATCATACTCTATAACCTGATTTCAGTCAGGTGCTAGACATTTACCATTTCATATTAGGTCACTCAAATTTGTGCTCCAATATTTGCTTGCCTTCCACATGGTACTGGACAGCCTAGCTTGCCGAATCAAGAGCACTGAAACCTCTAAAGATGTCTCTGGGCATTCACCTCAGAACACCCAGGCATGTGTCTGCTGCCCTGCAGACAAGCGTGGCTCGTCAGACCGGAACAAATTTATAGCAAGGGCCTGATTTGCACACACAGTAATACAGGTGTAACTACAAGGTGGTTTTCTATTTGATAAATGAGTGCACAGAAATAGAAGAGAGCCAAAAATGCAACAGCAATCCTGGTTTAGCCAGTACCCCAGCCAGTCCTTGAGAACCACAGAGCAGGAGCAGTGGCTGCTGCTCAGGGAAGCAGATGGAGGGATGCCGAGCATGTTGGCAAAGCTCTGGGCCCATGAGGCTGCACAGGGAGAGCGTATGTAGAAAGTGTGAAGAAAGGAACTGTTCACATGGGGACTGAACAGTAAATAACTCTGATGCTAGAGCAAGTGTTGAAGCCAGTCCTGAAACAGAAGGCATCAACTGTAAAAAAGGATTTACTAAAATGCATTAGCAAGAACACTAGTTTTCTAGACCTGTCAGATAAGTGAAAATTATGGAGCTTAAACTTTCTATAGAAAGTATAATATGACTGAGGACCAAGGAGACATTTTAATTCAATCATTCACATAAATGTTTCCTTGAAGAAAAAATATTTTACTGCATACCCTGAGTGGAACTACTTAAAAATACAAAGCTCCACTTTCAGTGGCTAAAACTTCCAGAAAGAGCAAAAAAAAATCACAAAAACTACTGGTAAGTAATGGCGTTCAAATGAGAAAGGAGTTGCTGTTAAAATGAAGGTTTCTGAATAGTAAATACTATTTAAGATCAATCAAGCTCTAATCCAGTTGCTCCTTACGAAATTAATTTCAGAATAGAACAGAGCTGTGGTGCCATTCTGTCAGTGGCAGTTGTGTTTTGAAAGGTTCTTGCTGCTCCCTGACGCCCCCTGATATTCATTGCTGCGCTCCAGAGGTGCCAATACAATTGTCTGCACAACTCTGTCTTAAGTTAGGGTTTCAAGAACTATCCCCTTTAAAGTGAAAAACACAAACCAAAACCAAACAGTAAAAATATCCCAATAAAGTACTTTAAAAAGAAATACAGCCTATACAACAACCATCCAAAAAACTGCTGCGATAAGATAAGACAAAACTAACAAAATATCGTAGATTGAATCTTCGCCTGCTGGAATAATATAGTCACAGCTTCATAAGAGGGAAAATCATGCACGTCTGGCAAGAGACTGCACTCCTGCTTTCTTCCTCCTCCCCTTTCTCCCAAGTCTTCCCTTCCCTAACAAGAGAAAAACCCCACCCATGCCTAACAAGTTCTACTCTCCTCCTTAAGTACTTGGAAGAAGTACAGAGAGTGCAAAACCAACACAAGCTGGAATCAGGCAATTTTTTGCAGGTTTTCAGTAGGAGGTAAGATGAAACTCCCTGCAACTCTCACTCGAAGACAGAGACACAGCAAACAAGGTAGAATATATGTGGAAAAATAAGAGAAGCATTGATGAAAGCATCTAAGGGAATATTGATACATTTGCTAAAAAAAAAAAAAATTAAAAAAATCCATGAGGATTTTCTTCCAAAAAGGGGGAAAAAAAGGAATGGAAATTTACTATACTTGTTAAAAGAAAACATGTTACCATGTTTGTTAAGCAAAATCTCTTGGTCCCACGTTTCTATTTGAATAGGTACATATTATGACAATTCAACATTCCAGACAAACAACATAAAACATTGATACAAAACAAGGCTGTGCTCAAAAGACTAGCTTTGGCTCTATTATTGTTGTATCTTCTGATTAAATATACATAACACCTGCTGTAATGTGTAAAAACAGAGGAAAATCTGGAGGGTTTACTTGTTTAAAATAGAAATTGATTGCTTCATGAACAGCCCACTTATCAAAGCATGATTTTTATTTAGAAATGTGCCATTTTTCATAAGCACCAATAGAGAATACTATGAGGAAGCCTGCAAGATTTTTTGGATGGCAATCAGTCTATTGATACAACTATCAAAGACTACATCACAAGTCATGCTACTCTAATTCAATTACACAGCCACTGAACAATTTCTGCATGAACACGAGTGTTTAATTAGAAACAAAATTACACTTACCATGTCCTTTTCAACTGCTCAGTGCAAAAAATATCCTGCACATTGAGAAAAAAACCCCCACCTGTTCCGCCTAAAGACTGTGAACAGGAGTTTGAGACTTGCATAACATTTATTGTTAATAACATACCCCATTGGCTTTGATATTCCTTCATGAAAGCAAATCAGAAGGGAAAAAAACAAAAAAACCAACTCAAATGTTCTTTTTAAATATTGAGGTTTCAAACAAAACTTCTACTGCAATATTTTTCCAACTAGCTTGGGATAACAGAGCTCTAACTTAAAGACTCTACATTCCTTAGACTGGAAGAGACAGGATGAAATTACTGCCTTGACTTAATGGTTTTACCTTCATCATATTGGAAGCAGCAAGGAATCCATTCCCAGGAGTTACAAAAGGTGCAGTAATGCTATTTCTCTTACATTGTAGCAACAATTCAGGAAGCATCCACAAGCTTATGACCTTATGAAGTTTCCAAGCAAGATGACCCAAGTCAGCACACTAAATATACTGCAGGTTTTAGAGATAACCAGTCCAATGAGAGATTTAGTCATTTGGGTTCCTTATCTTATAAACTTCACATCACTCCCTATTCTTCCCTACCAACTGACTATGTTCACGATCCTTCACACTGCAATGAAAGAAACACTTAAGGAAGGTACTGCGGAATTACCAGAGTAAACTGGTATCAGATTAGTGTAAGATGTAGCTCTTCAGGTGAGCGCAACAGAAACAGAATTTGAGGCAGTGGTGCCAATTAAACTTTGGGAGAGTTCATACAGCCAAACTATCACAGATAGTCTTCAACCTTTATGCACTGTTGAATCATGAAAATAAACTATCTCATTTAATATTTTCCTTTATCTCCCAAGCAGGGGTGGCGGGGGGGGGTTGGTGGTAATAACCCTCAAAACCAAGTAACAAAGTGAAACACACACATTAATGCATTATAAGGACAAACAGTACTACATGTCTGAGCTTATATATGAGTGTTCCACAAACACCTGCTATTCTGGTTGTTGCTTTTACTGTCTATGACAAACTACATTCAAAATGCACCTGTGCTTTTTCACCTGTCCTCCTCCAAATAACTCCATCCACAGGAACTGATCTTTAGAAGAATTCAAACAGCTGTTACTTTAATACATTACTTTCATTCTACTGGTAATATTCTCTTTTTCTTTCCCAACTCTCTCAAAACTAAAAGTATTAAATCTCAAAATACATTTTCATAAACCTTGAGTCCATTAATTTATTAGAAATATAATTTCTGATTATGAGAAATGGAAGCAGAAGCTAGAAGTGTTCACTCAACTCATAATACCTGTCTACATAAAGCCTATTAGCTCTTGTACCCGCATTTGGAAGACGTAAAACATATATTTCTGCTTCTGAAAGTATCTAGAAAGTTTTTTTAACATATTTACAGAGAACAAGTTTTAAATGTGATCTCTAAGGTTGACACTATCTAGGAATGAAGGAAAGTACTGCAGAATATTTCTTGTTTAAAGACATAAATGTTCATACTGCATATATGATACAACACAAGGCTGCATTCTATTCTTCAAGGGTTGTGTTTTATTTTCAAACATAAATTACCACCATTAAAACTGTCAGTGCAATCTCATGTTTCAGTGATGGTTTTGGCTCATTCAAAAATACATAAAAACACCGCAATTTGAGTGTTATTTCAGAAAAAATCTGAAAGAATCTCTTTAAGGTTTCTAGAACTATCTTCACCTAACTTCTGTGCTTAAACTTCACACACAATACTAAATAACCATAAGAATACGTCAGTACAGAAACTATATTCAGTTTTGTTTCTAATACTCCTCAGATTTTAAGAAGATTATACGTTCAAGTGACACCGTCTGCTTGGAATCCAGTCAATTTGAAAAGAAAGAAAACGGATTTACATTCATTTCACATTCCTCAGCTTTCCTAATCCTTCTGACAAATTGTACAGTTTTAAGAACATGGCTGCAGTAGAAGCAGCAAAGTAACTACTCACAGAACCAAACAACGTAAACACACAGATACGATTTTTCTTGAAACTTTCTTGCTTGCTAATACTGGATAAAATGTTTCTTGAGAAAACTTTGATTACCATCTTGATAAGCATTTATGTAATTTTTATAACCAAGTTACTATAAAAAGCACATGCACTCCGGAAAGACAAAGGAAAAACTTTTTTTTTTTTTTTTGTTCTTTCAGAGTGGAACAAATTACATCTTCTAAAAATTGAATGTCAATGGCTGGAAGCCTAAAACTGTTTCATCTTTCAGCATAAGGACAGGAAGTAAGGTCACTGACAGATTCTAATTGAAAACATCTTCAAACCAGACTTCTGCTCTTGATCGGGATCTTGTTCTGTGACATGCAATTTCTAACCCAATATATCACCCAAATTATTCCCAATTCAGCAGCAGCTTGAGTTTTATATACAGACACCCATAGGAGAAGCTACCTAACCAGAATCCAGTGTAGCTGATAAACAATTGTCTGTCTACCATTCAAAAGTAACCTGATACTAGCCCAGAGGAGTCTGCTACATAAATGCTTGGAGCTTTGTCTCCAAATAATGCGGAACTGTATCATTGTGGCTTTGTGGTTGAGCAGTGCTCACTGCAATCTGCATACATTTCGTGGAATTTATTTACAATAGAACCGTAGGCCACAGGAGAAGGTGAGACAGGCTCTACATCTAATTAAGTTCACACCCAACCAGAAGAAGAATAAACCTCCCTGCACCACCCTGCAGCATCAAACTGCATTTACACGAGGAAAAAACTTCCTTAGAGACTGTCCACAAAGTAGTTCGATACACTGTTAGCTCAGGTACAAACAAAAGCAGACCCATTCTCTCTAAGATACCATATTAGTTTTTTCTTACTCAGCACAAAAACACTTAAGTAATTCAGTCCGAGTGAGAATTAATAAAAAATAGGCTGGAAACAAAATCTGTAAATTGTATCAGTACTACTTAAGAAAAGCATCTTTACTTTATTGTCTACCTGTCCTATGGGACCATCTATTTTCAGGTGCATTTACAGTTCTCAAATACATTTTATCAGGCACTGGAGAGTTTTCTACTAAAACACAGATCTACTAATTTAGAAAACACCCTTCTGCACAGCTCTAATGCAAGCTCTAAAGTGAGGATGCTCAAGTCAAATATTCAGGGAAGCCACAAAAACCCTCCAACTTACCAATATCAAGCAGCCCTCCTCTTGCAATACTTTCCCACTCAGCCTTCCACTATCAATACCCCAATCCATATTCCCAACTCCACCCACTCCTACAGCAACCTTAGCCCCTAGTGTTACCTTTGCTGTTCCTTATTTCAGCATCTTCCTGATCAAGGTTTCTGTCCTCCCTTTCTGGCACCCTGCCACACCAACCTATTTCAGATAAAGGGCACAAATACAGCTCCATGCTGCCTCAAGTGTCACAAAAGCTTTGTCAGGACACCCTCACTGCAGAGCTGAGAAGTGCACACACCTGAGCCAAGGCCAGCAAGCACACAGCTCTGGCCAGGACACCCCTGCTGCTCTCCTAGCAGTTGCTGCTCCAGTTAGGAAGCTCTGTCACTTCCCCAGTCACCAGGTGGGACACCCCTTGTCTCTCTGCTACAAAGAACCAAGCTTTGCATTCTCCCTTTGACACAGACTCCGAGCTGGCAGTGCACTCAACACATGTTTCATCTAGTGCTATTTATTTGTCCTGTCTCCCAGTTATCTTGAATCACTTAGGACCTCTTGCTTCCACCATTGCTCCCTTCACTAAGGACAAGGGCAAACCTTACATTCTGTGATACAACAAAATTCCCAGCTTGCCCAACTATACATTTCATAGAAATAGCAATAAAGTGTTTTAAACATAATGCTGCTTCTCTCTCTTTCCATCCCACCTGGGAGATACACAAAAACTAGTAATAATTCAGCTGATGAATAAAGACATGCAGACTCACATGTTGTGAGTTGTGCCTGCCCTCTCAGTGATAACCTACGTAGTACTGTAAAATGCTTCACAAATTGAACTTGCACGGAGACTAACTTACAAAAGTAGTGTGTTCCTCCCATCTGTTAATTACCATGGATAAAGTCACTACAGCAAGGATTACAAAATGTTCTCTGAAACCTTACAAAACTGTTAAGCCTAAAAGCCAGCATAAATCACAGATTGTTTCTTCACTTGATCAGCACACTAAAGTTCTCAGTAACAAACAATATTAGTCCCAATGTTGCAATCTGCACATAGAATTGTATTATTTATTATTCACCTATTTGTTATTTATTATTTGTAGTATCTCACAAAAACAGAACTGCAAAAAATTTCAGGAGTTCATCTACTTCATCCTTTTACAAATCGCTGTTGCAATCATCTGCTAGATCATTGTACAAGCTCATTTTTCAATTCCAGTGACACATTACATTATTGCCCTAACCAATGTATTTCAGGATTTTGTTATCCCTACTGTTAAAAAGATCAGCAGTTAGAAAACCTGTCTTCTTCACTTGCATTTCAAGTCTTCTTTTCTTCTTCAACATAAACAACTGTTTATTACACTTCTCTTTACATTTATCTTTCATGTGTTTGAATGAAGCCCTGCCCATCTGGATTTTTTTCTAGATTAGGCAGTCCCGATAGCTCTGTGACCTGAACTGCCTGTAGTAGGAAGTCTCTTCCTTGACGGACATGGCCCCATACTAGATAGAGCATTCCAGCTGGAGCTTTTCTGCCACTAAAGAGACCTAATGAGTTATTACATGGGATATGTCTAAGGTTAAAATCCACGTGTTCGTGAGATCCAGCACCACCGTGATCCTGTTAAATCACATTCTCTCTGCCATCCACAATAAACACCAGGTCCCTTAACACAACATTATTGCATTGTCTAGTCCCCATCCTACATGCAGTGTTTCAATCCCTTCAGTATGATACTATAACGCACGTTCCTTACTGAAAAGCATGAATTTCAGTTGATTTACTAGGCTTGCACCATTCCTCCCCCCCTTATCCGCTGGTCAATTTTAGCCTCTTACTTATCTCCAACCACAAGACCTGATGTGCTGTCTTGACCAGATGGCTGAAGCCAATTCAAAATTCTATAGAGGATATTAAATCATAGAAGAGAAGACTCTTTCAATCAGAAGGGAGAATGGAAGAGGACTAAAAGAATTAGAAAGCAGTTTGCACATGATGAACAGACAGGCTGGAGATGTAGGCTGAAACTGCTAAAACTGAAAGTGAGCAAACATCAATAATCATGAGTTCTTTTTTAAGGCTATTTTATTAAACAAAAAATCAGTAAAATCCTACTACACTTTGATACCACATAGTACATCTTCCCATCTGCAAGGCTAGTTAACTCACTGTCTTAATACAGTAAATGCATACTGTTACACCACTACCTGTTACTTTCTATTTGCTTACAAATGGGTTATTTTTTATACTTACTTTCTGTGGATTCAAGCTCTGCAGACTGGTTTATCATCCACTGGCTCTCTACCGCTCTAAAGACAAAAGTCTGGCTTTATGATGAACTTTTCTTCACACTGTTATTGCATCTGCACCTTTCATAGTATTTTGAAAATGAAACAAGGAACTGGATCTGAGAAATCACATTTTTCAAATCATGAAACTAGAGAAAAAAGGTCAAATTCCAAGAGCCTAATCTGAAACATTAATTAGTATTTAGAATTACAGACACAACATCTATTCAAAAACTGCTGCTCTTGACTTCCTTGGCAGCTGCAAGTACTCAGCAACTCTGCAACACAGATCCCAGAGGTCTCACATCCAGTAAATGAGGAACACACACAGCTAGTGACCACCTGTGGGAAGCTTGGTTTAAGCAACTTGAGCATCACTGAAAGTCCTGCAACACAATTCAGTTGTCTAGGACAGCATTTAATTACATTAACACTGAAACCTTTATTCAAACTTTCCTGTCCCTCACTTCATTCATGTCACATCTTCTACAAAAGGAGAAAGGATCCTGTAGATAACTTCATTATCCAACATCCATTTCTTCCCAGAGTAGGATCAGTTTTGTACATTGAACGCGATGATGATCCCATCTGTGCATAGGTATTTGCATGTGCAGGTGCCTGTACAGCTATAAATATTAACTATAGGGATATATGCTTTGTGACCACGTGAGCATAGCTGCACTGTAACTTACAGGCACAGAAGTTTAAATTGTACAGGTTAACAGGTTATTTTAACGTCAATTTCCAACTTGCTGATTTTTGCCTTTGTAGTCTTTGTATGTCACTACAATTTGTGTGGAAGAATATTTCCTGTTTTTAAAACAAACTTGGAAAAACACTTCTGTCACAGGGCTGAAGCATACACATCCATGAAATGTAAAGGAGTAGCAGATTATCAGGCTCCTGGCTGAGAGGAGAAAAGGGACAACACTCTGAAGCCCTGAATTCTGTGCCAGATTCTAAGAGAAAGTATCCCAGAGCAGTTGGTACAACAGGCTTCCCTATTCCTAAATTCCAAGCTTGATGCTTTTGGCCCATTTCCACCAGTCTTGTCCCAGTCCCTTATCTTCCCCACTTCTGATTCATCCTTTCAACACTATTTTTTTGAGGTTTATTTTCCATTTTTAAAGTGAGTCCATCTGTGTTTCCCAGTGTGCTTATCCTACTACCAGACTGCACTGCTTACTTCTTCCAGGATTAATTTCTGCACTGCAATTTTCCTCCTCCACAGACCTATTTTCCACTCCTGACCTAATGTCTTGCCTCCTAGTCTTCATGCCCTGCCAGTTCCAGTTTCCTTCATTCCATAAACCCTCTTGCAATTTGTGTCTCTACTCTTACAACTTCCAGGTTTCTGGACATCTCCTATCAATGAGCACAGTGACTGGGAAGATCCATAGACCATTCTCTTACCTTAGACCCTTATTCGAAACTAAACCTGACTGCCATGCTGGCTCCTCCTAAAGCCTTCTCTCTTTTCTCTCTTGGGCCTAATGCAATCAAGTACCACCACACAACACCACACGGCAGATGCCCAACTTCCCCTAAAGAAAGTAAGGCACTCCAGTACATAGCAGAGACATGTCCTCAAACACAAGGCAGGTGCCAGTTCTCAGCCCTAAAGCTCAATCCAGTCCCACTTTTGGAGCAGTTTAGATAGCCTTGCACAGTTAAGTCCAATCTTTCACATAACATTTTCAGCTGTGGGATGCATGCTGAGTACATCTGCCCAGGTGGCACTCCCTGGTCAATACTAATAGGTAGGTGAGGTCCCATGAGAATAGGTTATATTCAAGTTTCAGCAGACAAAAAAAGGTATCTCTCTCACAGACATGTCTGCCTAACTTCAGCTGTTACAAGCTTTTGAAAAAATCTCTTTCAAAGCAGCAATGGATAAACCATCCCCTTCAGAGCAGACACAATCAGCCAAAGTTTAACTGCATCCTCCAAAGCATAAGGGTATTAAAGTTTTTCAGAAAAGAAGCTGGCAGTACTCAAGGCAGAAACAATTGTTTTCCTCTTGCTTCAGCATCACAAGTAGCTGAACTCTTTCAACTGACATTTTGCAAAGAAAAACAGCTTCAGCCCATAGCAAAATGCACACTTTGTAAAATTTCAATTGAAATATTTAAGTTTGTTGTCAATGCCACTGCAAAGCAGAAATACTTCTCAGACACATAACATCTTACAGTTTTAGTAAGAGCTAGCATAATCAGGCCAGTTTACCATTTTCCAGGATTTATTCTGGGCATTTTATATACAATTAATTACACTGATGAATCAGGGATGTGAGTACTGATAGTCAGTTTTATCTTTTTTCCCCATCTCATGTGTTTGAAAAAAAACACTACTAATGCACTGCTCTTATGAAAGGTTTTCCGTAGTCTTCCAAAACAGCTGTCTCCAGTAACATCAACAGCTGAAAATACAGAACATATAGGGAATGTCAATCAACCTTGTTACTGAGCTCACATGTGTTTAGCAATCACTAAAGAAAAGCATAGAAATCTATGAATTTTCAAGGCATAAAAAAAGCATCATATCATGTAACTTCAGAGTGAAAAAAACTGTTCATACTGAAAGGGATTCCATGAAAATGTGATTCTTATACATGAGCCAAAATAGAAATTAAGTCTGCATTGTTTATTTAATGCTACCATTTGACTTAACTACGGGATTACATAACAAAATTTAAGGACAACCATTTCCTTAAGGCTTTTTACTTATACATAGGTTCCCAGGACACACTGTATTTAATAACTCTTATGCAATTAGTGTTATTCATGCTGTATGCCACAACGGGCCAGGCTGGAGACACACTGGTAGTTAAGGGCATCATCCATAATAACTCTTATGCAACTAGTGTTATTCATACTCTATGCCACAATGGGCAAAGCTGGAGACTCACTGGTAGTTTAGGACATCAGCCATAAACTGATTTACTTTCAAATGAAGGAAAACCATATCTCCCACAGCTGAAGTGAGACTGTATTATTAAGAAGTCTATTCTGCTTCACTTCTCTTGCAAGAGACTCCCACACACACACACACACGTATTCTGAACTGACAAGTAAGAACTGGGATGTCAGAACCTGCCATTTACCACAATCATTGGGTTCCTAAGATTTCTTGGAAAAGATTTGTGCTGCAGTAAAAATCACTGCTCTTTAATGTGCCCAGTTCCTGCAATCTATTCCCTAAGGCAGGTCAAAGCTGTTAAAGCCTACTTTGGTAAGGGCATGCTGCATTTCAAGTCCCAGCTTTGCCTGAGAAGCCTAAGACCTTGCTTCATAGAAAACAAATGTCACTCACAAAACAGATACAACTGAACAAAAAGCTGCACTGTCCACTAGCTTGTTTAGCATTCTAACTTCTTGAAAGAACATGCAAACAAAAAACACATTTCCTCTGGCAAGACTACAAGTGTAGCTTGTAGACACTAGGCTGACATAAATAAAGCAAGCACAGCATAGAAAGCAGTCTTGAAGAGAATCCTCCAACCATATGGGTCTTCTGTGAAAATGAACTGGAAGCAAGCTTGACAAGCTGAACAGGCCACAAGAGACGTGATGCCAACTTAAGTGTCTGCAGCAGACTCATGCAATTAACTTGAATAAACAATATCCTGCAACTGTCCCATAAGGCAGCTACATCTGGTTCCTTGCCTGACCTCCACAACTTGTCTTTGGTCCTTGAGTCTCTGAGGAGATTCACTGCAGTCTTTTCAGAGTCCAACATACAGCTCTCCTCCCTCTCATGAAAACAGCGCAGTGAGACAAGATAAACCCTCTTGATTGTCAGTGCGGGAGTTGCACAGATTGTGCAATGGAACAAAAGCAAAAACACAGTCTGGGCTGAGCAGCAAGACATTCACAGAGCCTGGCCAAAGCCTCTGCTTCACAGAGGTTCTCAAACACATACCTGCCCTTCGCACACTGGCAGTCCAACCACATATTAAGAGTTCAGCTTCTGCTTAGCTGTGGAAGCTGAAGCCCTGATTCAGTGACATGTGACTTCAGTGGGAGCTGGATCAAGCATTCCAAAACCTGAGTTGATTAACTAGTCAATTTCCTTAAGTATGGACGTTGACTTTGCTATTTCAACTGCAAGCATGTGGCCACTCTGCTCTTACTGTATGCCTCCTCTGCATAACTCAGAGCTGTAGGAGTTTGCTCTTGCTGTTCCTAGACTGGTCAAGGCCAAAAGGCACTGAAAAGCAAATGAACTGCACCCGAGGGAGATACACAGGACTTGTAAATCTGTTGATCAATTAAGTGAATGCTGCCCAAGAGTACTGCATATGGTCAGTACACAGCTCTTCTGTTTCACACCACCCACTACATCATCAAAACATTTCAAGGCTAAACAAAAGGTTAGGATAAATACTACATTCGAATTTTCTAAACATCTTCTAACAGAGAAATCAGACTCCTATCATGCTTTTTAATACAGCATTTCATCTCAACCGAAAGGAGACATCCTTGTTCTCTGTAACCTGTGGACTTTAAATCTCTGCAATCAGTAGACCATTTCTAAGATGTCTACGAAAAGCATCCTCAGAAGAGCAAGTTTACTCTTAGTATCCTCAGCTTCACTGTACATGATTCACATGCCCCATGGAAAGAGAAAATGTAGAGGACTCTCAAACCAAAACAGCTTGAAGGCTCCTGCCCCAGAACAAGCAGGAAAGCATTGCTTTGGGCAATATCTGTTGTCTCTGAGTGCTCTCTTCCAGTAGCCGAAACACTGGCTGAGTTACATAATATTTCTACTGCTGTTTTTAAGTTATACAAGAATGCATAACAACAACAGAAATGTTTACTGAAATTCACAGCAATGTTTCATTAAGAGCTACAATGTATTAGAGAACCAATTAAACAAAAGCCTTCACTGACTTACTATGAAAATACAGAAGAAACCCAGCCATTCTATTAAAGAGGGGGAAAAAAAAACCAAGCAACTCTCCAACTTATAACAGTACTGGCTTTGCCTCCTATTTGTATGCAAAGCCTGTTCTACTTAAGAAAAAGAATCACTTAAGTTTACCAGAAATTATAAATTTTCGTGTAGGCTGGAATGAAACATCTCTTGTTGGCTACAAAGGGAGCTGGAGGAGAGCCCAACTTCCCTGAAACCGTAACTAGTCGCCACCAAAACCAAACTACTTTCTGAAGTGAAATAGAGGATTATTAAAGAGATAAGCATGTTTTATAACACCAAGGGTTCTTAAGCACCCAACAATAACCACCACAATTCTTGTGTTTAAATAAAAGAGTCAACACTAGTTGGTTCACTTCATGACACAGGTTAATGCAGGGTGTTATCACTTATTATCACTTATCAACAACTTACTGCTACTGATAAAAATGTATACCTTATACCTGTATACTTTATACCTGTTATCTAACAAAAACAAAACCTACAGTCACAACAAAATTGTACCTTTCTACGAGATGGCAGTTCTTTCAAATTTTTAAAACAGAAGAATTAAAAATGAACCAAGAAGTGCTATGGGAGCAGAACCAAATGAGACCTTTTTGTGATTAAACTGCCTGCTTAACTACAGACTAATTTGGATATCTAGAGCCACTAGAGGAAAGAAAAAAAGGGGGTCACTGATTCATGGGTTTTTCGAAACCCCCACTGAACGCACCACCCTCCGGAGCCCGCGCCGTTCCCTCCACACACCAGTCACGGCACGGCCGGGCTGGGGAAGTCGCATTGTGCGTTCCGAGGGGCTCGGCGGGCGATGCCGAGCGCGGCTGCCCCGCAGGTGCTCCCACCGCCTGGCACAGACACCGTTGGGGCTGGCACAGGACACCCCGCTCGCCGGGCCGGGCCGGGCCGTGTCCCAGCGGGCCGGGAGCGGGGCTGCCCGCGGTGTGGCCGCGAACAATGCGCTCCTTCTCTGCCCGAGCCCCGCCGAGCCGGGCTGGCCCCGCCGCATTGTGCCCGGCGCTG
>WBMV01001384.1:1823118-1843041 GCA_013396655.1 Campylorhamphus procurvoides | reverse complement strand
GCTGAGGGCGGGCCGGGCGCGCCCCCGGGGCAGCCGCGACGGGAGCGGACGGGGAGGGCAGGGCAAGGCAGGGCAAGGCAGGGCCGGGCCGGGCCGTCAGCGGCTCCGACCGGCGCCTCCAGCCCGCCTCGCTGGAAGGAAGGGCCGGGGCGCGGGCAGGGGGGCTCCCCGCGGCTCCTCCGTGACCCGCCGGGGTCAGCCCCATCTTCACACGGGCTGTGCTCGGAGTTTGGGAGCTGAAACAGGGATAAAGGTCCCGGCGGGAGGGGAGACGGCGCAGCAGTGAGGGCATAGCTGTGTGGCAGGACACCCAGGCAGCAGCAGTGCTGCTCTGCGGGATATCGGGCACAAAGACGGGACACTTTGACCGAGGGCTCTCCTCAGGAGCACGGCTGAGTCCAGCAGTCACAGAACCACAGAATATCCTGAGCTGGAAGGGACCCACAACGTCATCAAAGTTCAGCTCCTGCCGCTGCACAGGACAGCCCCAAGAATCACACGCTGCGCCTGAGAGCATTGTCCAAATGCTTCTTGAATTCAGACAGGCTGGTGCTGTGACCACTTCCCTGGGGAGCCTGTTCCAGTGCCCAACCACCCTCGGGGGGAAGAATCTTTTCCTAATATCCAACCTAAACCTCCCCTGACACATCTTCATGCTGTTGGCTCGAGTCCTGTCACTGGTCAGCAGAGAGAAATCAGTGCCTGCCCCCCTGCTTCCCCTCCTGAGGAAGCTGTAGACCACGATGGGGTCGTCCCTCAGTCTCCTCCAGGATAAACAAGCCAAATGACCACTCCTCAAAAGGCTTCTGCCCTAGGTCCTTCACCATCTTCATGGCTCTCCTTTGGATGCTGTCTAATAGCTTTATATCCTTCCTGCATTGTGTCGCCCAAAACTGCACACAGTGCTCAAGGTGAAGCTACACCAGCACAGAACAGGGCAGGACGATCACCTCCCTTGACTGGCTCAGAGATGCCGTGCTGGATGCACCCCAGGATACCAGTGGCCCCTTTGGCTGCCAGGGCACACAGTCTCCAAGAAGGACCAGTGACAGCTGGGAAAAGGTTCCAGCACAATTTAGAGCTGGGTTCATGTAGCTTCCAGCTGCACTCACAATTAAACAGGCTATCAGTTCATCAGGCAACTTCCTAATGCTTTTCTCAGCACATATCGGTTGCAACAGAAACAACTCACTCCCAGAGATGGATGGAAAGAGTGAAGGATTCATTTTGCTGACATACAGAAATAAAGCAAAAAGTACATTAGCTCTACATCACACAATGCATATCACAACAAAGTATCACTCAAACAGCAAAGGAAAACAAAGCATGGCCAACCCTTGGCAATAGAAATAAGCAAAGATGAAATCACATCAGCTGAAGATGTGGCTCAATGTAGACATAGGGAGCAAGGGGAGGGCATGAAATCTCACAAAAACCAGCTGGTTTTAGGTTAGATGCTTTCAGGGTTTAAAAGTCCACAGCCGCCCTCTCTTTTATCAAAGGCAATCTCTATGATGAGTATTTCAGGCCTTCTAGCACAAGACCCATACATTCATTCTAAAAGACTCAGTCAGTATGACATAATTTTCTTTCATTTTGTACAGTGGAGAGACGTTTTACAGAACATTTCATGGGGTTTACAACATATATCTTAAAGCTAGACTAAAAATCTGAGCTTTAAAATCCCATGCAAAGATGCTGAACATTGCAAAAAGGAGACCACAGTAGGACAAAAAAAACACCACTCCATAGTTTTTGAAACATCTAACAGAAAACTGAATGCAGGAAAACTTGCATAACTCACCTTTCTTTTTTCTTTCTTTTATCTGATCAAATAACAAAAAAAAATCAAGGCCTGAGGATGGTTTCTGCTACATTAAATTGCTGATAGAGGAATGTCTTTGATATTCCTTTTAATTTACTAAATCCAGAACCCACTAGGACATGTTTTTTTTTCTTTGCTAGTTGCCAGTCCCTGAAAACTGCTTGGCTCAAAAGAGCACCCCAGCCTTTTTTAATAATTACCTACCCACTATTTGTGGATACACCCCATGTCAGGTATTTCCATGCTGCCATCTCTCAATTTCTCTCACCCTTCCCAACCTCTTCTGCAGACCTGCAGTGCAGGCTGCAATAGCTTAAAAGCTTAAAAAACCACACGTCATTCCCACTGCCTTCACTGTAAGCAGCAGTGTACATGTATGTTTGGCATTTCTGTTTGCAAAACGTAGTTTTCTTTTTCTTTGAATAAACTAGCCCTCAGAAGTATTTAGGAAGTGTACAGGAATCCATCCCTGCTTCAGAGTCAGTGGGAGCTTTGGCAGTTAAGACCCTTGAAATACTTAATTAGAAAACATATTTCAGACCCTATCATCTTCACTGAAAGATGCCACATTCCATCATCCTAACAGTGTCTTTAGTAACAGAACGTGTAAGGCTGTAGTAAGCATGTAGTACACTGCAGATTGCCTGTAGATAATTTGTTTCACCAAGATTCAAAGGTAACTTCCCAGACTAAAGTGTGAGACAACTTCTCTCACATTTCTGAGATGTTATCCATAATGAAATACACCGTAACTGCTAACTCATTCACTGTCTCAGCTAACACGATTTCCTGCTCCGGTTCCCAGAGTTCAGTTCACGAAAATAATCTTGTCTTGTGTTTGGGTTCTTGTTCTCCAGTTTGTATGTCTTTTGAGATTATACTGGTATTTATGTTACTTCCCCACTTCCTGGGCCAATTTAAGAACTGTCACATTCGATCACATATTCTCTATTCCCATGCAATTTCACACGTTCCACCAGACACCTCCAAATTAAAAGTTCTGTTGTTAAATAACAACAGGCATTGAAAGAGAAGCTGTGAGGCATCTACCTGTTATGCTACAGTTCACCCTCTGGTTTGGTCTGCTGTTTCCCAGGTGTGAAAGAATTTCCCTGATCTCCTATGATCCTGTCCAGCTTAGTCTCCTCTTTCACTGGAGCCATACTTCAGGGCGATGCTTTTGCCATTGTAGTTCCTACTCCTCTTAGTAATTACATTATCTTTAGTATCTTTGTACTGTTGTTTAGTTTCTTCAAACTTTTTACAGTCCTTCTAAGTCCCTGTTTTTCCTGGAAAGCTACATTTGTTTGTGTCAACCTGAATGACATTTACTTCAGCCATTTGTCTTGAACCAGGGTAGGAGTTATCCAGAGAATTATCTTTGTGGGAGCTGGCTCCCACCAGTTTAAGACCAACTACAGGGTTTTTCTCCATCTTCCCTTTATGTAGCATTCAGCTATTTCTTCAGTGTACTTCTCCTTTATGAGAAAGTCCTGTTTTCCTCTGTATAACAGGAATGGTAACAAAGGATACATTATTTTAGTTACAGCTTCAAGCCCGTACTTCTGTTTGTGCATTCCTCAGGACTTCTTCAGGCTATGTCAGTGCATCCTCACCACCTTCTCTCTCTCTCTCTCTCTGTTCCTTTTCACCTGTTACAGGTGTAGACAAAAGGTGTACAGAATAACCACAAGAACTTCACACAGATATCCCTTGGTCAGATGACATGCTGGGATTTCTGGTGAAGATTGTTTTTCCTTTCCCTTTGGAATAACAAAAAACCCCCAAACACCTTACATGCTCATACCAAGTATCTTAAGCATGACAGCTAATTATATCATATAAACAAAACAAAACCCCAAAAGATCTATGGAAGGCTTTAGATTCCACTAAAACAGAAATCTGAAAAAATACGTCAGATTTTGCTAGGACATGAGTACAGGCTGGAAATCCTGGAATCTGGCAAACTCATGGAGTGAAACTAGCTACAATTTTAACTAAGTTTTACTCTGCAGCTTGCAAAAGATTTCATTACAAGAAGTAACTGATTTGGAGGGTGAGATATTCTCTTCCCTATAGTATCCTGCGGGGATCCACGGTAAGATATGAGACATCCTGCTTAAGGGGAGAGTAGAAGTAATATTTTCTAATGGTGCGACTTGCAAGGGTTATTTACTTACTGTTGAATGACTTCCCATTGCACATACACCCGGAAGCTTTTGACATTACTGAACTTTCCACTACAGAGACAGCTACTCTGATTTATTACTGGGTCAAGGCTGAGAATGCAAAAAAATCAAAGGCTGGGCAAAGTATGATTAGATTGATGATGACAGGCCTCACCTGGAAATGGAGAGTTTGTTTTGTGAAGGATATAAGGCAGAAAAAGAAAACCCCACAATATTTTAGATAGGAACCTCTCAAGTGAATACACACAGAGGGACACTTGGAAGCTGAAACCTCAGCAGTGAAAACATGCACCCACACTGCAATGACAGAAACAAGAGCGTCCTCAGAAGGCTCTTCATGAAAGTGCTCACTTCTTTTAGTTGCCCAGGTTTGGATGGAATGCAAGGCATGAAATTGGACCCTATAGCCAACCCTGAAGGACTTTCCAATCACCTTGCTCTTTGTGGCAAATGTAATACCCCTACCCAGAAACATGTTTCGCAAAACTGCACATCAGAACCCTGGTTCGGAGACACTGGAGTAAACGAGAAACCATGAACATTATTTCCGATGTATCCAGACAACTGCTCAGTAATTTAACTTTCAGTTATTACTAGCTTGGGACTCAGTGACCAGAGATACCGCTGATATATTTTCCTTCTGTGAACAATATTTGTGTTAAAAAAACAACACTTTTTCTCCTACTCTTTTGCTGCTGCTGAAATTTGTGAAGAAATAAATTTTTGTGAATGTTTTCAATTGGCTGAACTACCCATTGAAAAAAAATGTTTGAGGGCAGTGTCCTAACCTGGTTGTGTGAAGACCTTCAGATAGTTTGTTGGGCTATTCCCAGTGCTCTTAGACAACTAGTTTTCTTATCAACACTTGTGTCTAGAGGAGCAGAAGGTGCTTTGTTTCATTAAAGTTTTTCTTTTACTTTTGCAAAGTTGTATGCTATGGAAAGTCGCATGGTATGTGATATAAAAATAACACAAACCACTTACAGAAAAATACAGCTCAGTCTTATTGTGCTCTTCTGTTCTATTTCTGAACTCTCAAACTTTGATGCAAATCTGTGCTCCAAGTCACTTCTGCCCTGCTCTTAGCTGATGAAGTACAGCAACAGCTGCTGGCATCAGAAATGAAAAAAGTCAATTTCAGAAGCCAACTAACAAAACAAATTGGTTTTGTTCTAGAAAGGAAGGTACTAAAAAGTACATTTTCTAGGTTAAAAGTGAAATGAAAAAATCCCCAAACTTCATTAGGTTTCAATTTTTGTATTTGTGTAGTTTAACAAGATACTCCTGTATGGTCTCATGTCGTAACTGTGTAAGAAGCAATATTGGGAACTGGCACCAGAAATGCTCATACAAATACCAGCTTGTCCCTTTGTAAAAAGTAAAAAGGCAAGAGATGCATGTACGCTGTTTTCAATCCTGAGCTGGAGAAAACTCTGAGAAATAGTGTTTTTCTTCCCTGTTTTCCACTACAGATTTCATTGAGACATTAGAGAGATTTCCCAAGTGCATCTCTGTTTCACTGAAAGCCTCGCCATCTCCTTGCAAATATCTCGGGTTGTCTATTTAATCAAGTTCCTGGACCTTTGGCACTGGGGCTGCAACAAATGTCTCTGATATTCAGCTTCATATTACACTTCCTAAGAATGGCTCTCTGATTGCCTCCTCTGACTCCTTCACTTTCACCACCTGCCAAAAGTTTTTACCTCAAATTCCTGTCTCTTCAGTTCTTCTAAGGCAACCTTTGAATAAATGGGCTTAGTGTTCCTCCAGTAAAGAGGCATGTTGATCTCTGAACTGTTGGTCTTTTTTTCGTCATATCTGCAAACAATCTTGACCTTAACTATCCCATTTTGTTCATGATCTATCATTTTATAACACATACGTATACCATATTCAGAAATTATTGCACCACCATATATTTTGCTCTGTCAAGTTCTCTTTCATTCTTATTCACTGAGCAACTAAAAATAATTCCATCTCTACTTAGTTAACTTACCATAATAAAAAAATTACTATAATGATGCCATAGCATTGTTCATAACAGCAATTATATTGTTTCTCTGTGTTATCGAATGACACACAAAAAAAAAGAGCAAGCCAGTCTGTTGTAATTTGGAAACTTAAGAAAAGTAATTTTCAAGTGCAGTGATTTCACTTTAAAATATTTTGGTAATCTCATCTTAAACAGAGTGCTTACTGAAAAGGTCACTTACACATACATCCCTTAAACTCCTCCTACAAAACAGAATCAAAAAACCTTCCTGCCACTTTATGCAATGTCAATAAATACTTCCAAAAATACTCAGACCTTGCAAAATCTTCCCCCACATCTGTTTCTAGTCATCACTTCATAATTCAAGGTACATCTCCCATCCAATTCCAGAAACCATTTGGACCTCATATAAAAAGATAAGGCTTCCTCCTGTCTGGCCCAAATATAGTTTATACCAAAGATTACTCAAATGCTATCCTAATTTATACAATGAACAAGGCAGATCAGTAAGTTTTGCCAGAGTCAAGGACCAGTGTTTTTTGGAAAGAATAACTGAATCAGGCAATCAGTAGATGCTTTGCCAGATTTTAGCAGGAACAGCTGGAAGGAACACTTTCAAAACCTTGTCCATGACATTCCCCTCTAGTGAGCTTTTGCTCCTGCTGACATGCTAGTAGCTTGATCTTCCTGAGAGAATCCTGTAACAGCCCTTTTCCCTTCCCTGAAATCTACTTTGGCTTCCTACTGCTAATAGTTTCTGGTCCCTCTAGAAGTTACAACCCCAGGCTCCCTCCCATTCGATAGCTGTCACAAAATACCTATACTTCTGTCCTCTACTCTTTTTTCCTTATTCACATTCATCTTCCTGCAGACTTGCTGCCTTTATGTCACCCTAAAGACCTTTTCTCCCTATGTTGCTTCTCCATCTTTCAGTGAAATGTCACCATCCAAACCTTTGTAGAGCAAGAAACTTACTTTATATTACTATACTTGAGGCCCAAATTCCATGATTCCTAAACCATGTTTCACATTATTTGTTTCAGCCAGCACTGTTCCCCACTGAACACCCTTGTTTAGCATTGAACATTGCAGTCAGAGGGATGTGCAACTCCTTGTTACTTCCATCACTTTTTTTCTTTTCCAAAAGCAGAGCTTACAAACCCTGCCTGCAAACTAGGACCCCTTTGTGACAAATTCAACAGACATAGAACAAAGCAAGCCAGAAAAGATGGTCCTTGTCTGTCTCTATTAAACAGCGAGAGTACAAATCCCAGTTTTGGAGCTGGCTCGTTCAGCTTTGCCTCAGGGATATTCGCACCATGGTGTGGCACAGTGCAGCTGTGCCCTAAGTAAACTTTAAAAGACCATTGTACAGACTTGTGACAGACAGACACAATAGAGAGGGAGAGGCATAAAACACTTGAAAAGCCTTAATCGTCAAGAAAAAGAAGAGTTTGTTAAAGACAACGTTTGAAAGAGAAATAATTTAACTCAAAAAAAGGCAAACCTGAGTCAGAACCTCCAGGTAAAATTTTTGGCAGAGGGATACACCAGCATGGAAATCACGTTCCAAGAACAGCAACAAAACCCTCCTCCTTTGTAATTTTAAGGCTCACATAGTCTGGGCACAGAGCAGAATCCAGGGAACAACATTAGATGCCATGAAAGGCTTACTCTGCTGCTAAATTCAGTGACAGAGAAATGAACTGAAAGCCCTGGTGTTACTAAGGTACCTCTTATTCACAGCTCAACTGTCTTTTACGTTTAACATTCATTACAGGTTGCTGATGTGGTGTTTTCTTCTGTACTCTGATACGGATTTTAAGCTGAAAAACACTGGGAACAAGATTGAATTACTGACACAGATACATTAATTGGTTATTTGATATTATCATATTGAATGTTCATCACAGAAATCATTAAAAGTATTTTCCTTCCTTCAAAAATGGGAGGGAAGACACAGGCAAATGTGCAATTGCCTCTGAACCCCACAGTATAGTTAGTGACATGGGCATTCACCTTGGCAGCCCAGCGAGTCATGTGGCTGGCACATGGTCCTCAGCAGACAAGTCTTCAATAAAGATAAAAGCATCACTAATTGCAGTCTTCCTTCTCAGGTGCCACAGCAGCAGGCATTACCCAGACTGAGGTCAAAGCATTAGAATAATTAGGCTGAGTCGTGGTGGGCCAGTATTCGTCAGCTCTGATGATTTTACTGGGGTGGAGCTGCATTGTAAAAAGCTGCCTTGTCAAAAGCTGCCCCTAAAACTGAGCTCCGTAAATGCTCATTCTAAATACTGAGGTTAAGTCCCAAGAGTGAATGCAGGGCAAAAAGTAAAGACCAAGAAGTTAAGACAAAGGAGGATTTGGCACCTCTCTCCTGATAACTTTTCTGCTGAGCTAGGGGAAAGCCACAGGACAGAATAATCTTGTCCCATGGAATAAGTTAAAAAGGCACAAGCTGCAGCTGCTGCTGACGTTTAGTCAGGAGAGCTACTGGAGCAAGCAGCTGCAATTTGAGACGAAACTCTTTCCTTCTCCAGTTCTTTTCAGTGATATTTTATGCAACATTAAATTAAGGTCAGAGAAAGGACATGTTAGTAGTGTCCTTGCCAGTGAAAACCACAAGTTCACTATTAAATTATGTTTATTTACTTACTGTTTGATAAAAAGAGTTTCCCTTTGAAAGTCCATTTGAGGAACCTGTGAGGCTGAAAACAATATTTGGACACAGCTCTGAAGAGTTAATGGAAGTTGTCTCTGTTGTCTGAAACCAGTTGGGGTTCCTTTTTAGCACATTAGTTGAATGCGTACACTGGGAATATTTTACTTCATTTTATGTTATTGCAATTTGCAAAACTTACACTAATAGCCCAATTTCAGGCAATTATCTGAATGCAAAACATTGTTCAGTCGAATTCCCATAACCTAATCCTACGAGTTCCCTTGGCTATCTCACTTTCAATTATGAATCAAGGTCTGCACATCAGATGAAATGTTGCTATTGTAAAAAAATTGGATCCTTTCTTTAGAATTATTTTCAGTGGTCTTCTGCCATACAGGCTGTCTTCATTGTCTGCAACAAAAGGCACTTTAAGGAAATCTGATTTTAACATCACAGGCCTGCAATACATATACTTTAGCTAGAGTGGTTTGTTGTGTTTTTGTGGTTATGACCCAGTGATGTTTGCACCATAATTGTACCTCTAAATGTCTCTTGAGCTGCACATATAGGGCAAAGTGTGGCTTTATGAATACACAGGGGAAGGGGAAGAAAAGAAGACCATACAGAGAATTACATTCTTTTTTCTTTACATATATAACAGAGCTAACACAGTTTTGGAAGGCAGGCAATGAATGATATACTTTAATGCCAACATGGTGTTGAAGTCTGAGTATTCAGATGTCATAAGGCTGGCTAAGGGGGCCCTTTGCAGTTTGTATCTACAAGTTTTACTCCACAAACTAAGGTCAAAAAAAATGAGGGTTATTTTTTCTTTTTAAGTACAGTCCAAGTTTTTACTAAATCACATAACTCCAGGATCTAGGACTTGAAGAAAAAGACCAAAGAAGCTGAAACTTATAAGAGTCAGGGACAATGTGCTGTGTTCCCCCAATCAAGTTAAAGAATTAAACTAGCCAACTGACCTGCCTTTCTGGAAGGAAAATATACATCTTGAAAAATGTGGATAACATCATACTGTGGAATATACTTCCTTGAAACTTTGGAAGGTTTGACTTCTGCTCTAGTACCTCTCTTTCTTCCTGTTCCTCCGAAATACCTATCCTGCATTGCCTCATTTGTGCTCAATTTACTGTATTCTTGATTGATTACAGACCTCTCCTTCTGGGTAGGAGGAAACCTTTCTTACATCCACTTTGGAGAGAACTTGCATTCCTCGTCTCAACAAGGACAGATGTAATAGATCCTTTTTAACTGAAGTTACATGCATACATTTCTTTGAAAATCAGTCTCCGAGCTCCATTCCTTTGTTGTGAATGCAAAGAAATAATATTAATTTCATTATAAGATAGGCTCTGGCCTTGCCTGGCTCTCTCCTTTGTCTGTAGAGGAAGGTTTCAATAACTAGGGCTTTTCTTGTAAGTTGATAATGTGACATGGAATCAATCTCAACCTTGATGCCAGAATTTGAATACCCATAAATCAAAATAGTAAAATTAAACTCCTTTTTCATTTTTGCTGCCTTAAACATCTTCCACCTTTTTTCGCCCTGTAGAAACAGCTGCCTCTCCAGGCAGTGAAATTTCTGTTCCTTATAAAAGCTACACATTTATCTGACATCATTATTCAGGTCTCCAAATGACCTTCACCAAAGAAGAGGAACTGAAGACATGATATTTTGGATATTAAAGGGTGAAAAATAAGCAGAGGAGGGCAGGAAAAAAAAACAAGTAAGATTTTAAACAGGAGAATAATATAGAAAAAATACACTGCTTTTACCTTTGCATTTCACTATTAACACACTAATTACATAGTCACACACCCAGATAAACACACATAGATACCCTGTTACTAATTATCTTTATGGAATACTTCAGATAGCGAGGCAGGATTCTCCATCTTATTTTGGCTGGCATGCTCTGTAGTAGCCCTTTCTCAGTGAGCCTGCAAACATGGCCATTCTGGCACCTCACTTACACAGTATTTTATTTCTGAAATTGCTGTTAATCCCCAAGAAGAATGTCTCAGGGAAAACAAATTTCATTTTGTGCTCTATGCCAGCCACTTCCATCACAGATGCCAAAGAATAAAAAAAAAAATATATATATCGGTTCTCTAAGGATTCTTTCATTTTCTTCGTCTCTGCTTTGTTAGAACTGCCACAGTTGCTTGCTCCTTGCAGAGCATCAGACAGACACGTGTAACATCTCCACTCACTTCCACAGGGAATCACTCACAAAGCTGGGTTTCTGTCATTAAGTCACTCTGAGAAGTCACTGATGGTGATGCAGGCCTCGGCAATTATTTAACATCACGAACAGACAGAAATAAGTGGACTGGCTGCCTTGTAGCTGCAGCACTTCATTCTCACATGACTGTCTGGAAATTCTGCTGCCCTGAATCTCTGGTTTCTAGTGAATGTGTAGTAATGCACCAGCCTCTTGCTCAGGGATGCCTTTCACAGGCATGGAACTGTATAATACACTTTCCAGCATTTATTTGTTACATGAACTGCTGTCACAAAATCTGCTTTGGAATTGGCAAGGTTATTAATTACTATTCTGATTTAACCTTGCTCTGTCTTTTACACCTTTGCAACACCCATTTTATACATATGTGTATATATATATATACACACACATATATATATACATACACCCACATATCTATAAATATACATACATTTGATGCTCTGTTTCTGGAGCAGAAATCAATACTAGCTGCCCACTGCCAAGTGGCTCCCCAGAATGCATGGCCCTGAAATTCCACATTAATAAACACCTGTACATAGGACATAAGAGAAGAAAATAGAAAAATGTTCAAATGAAGGCATCTTTCAATTTCCCATGTGCAAAGCATTATATAAACAGAAAATTGAAAGAGATCAAAATCTCCATTCTTAGAGCTTCTTCTGTATCACATTATACATTTTTCAAAAGGCTCCACCTACTCTTTGAGACTAGAAATCTTTTAATAGCATGAAGTTAGTCAATCTTTCTTTCATTAATATTCATATATATGCCCTAGTTCTTACATTTAAATCTACTAATGAAAATTCACTGCTGCTTCAGCTGAACACTGTGCAGGACTGGGACCCTTTTGTGCTGGCAGCCCCTGTGAAGCACTGAAGTACATGGTGGGCAAACAGCATTCATTAAACAGCAGCCGCTTCACCTTCTTTCTGCTCTCTTAGACCTTCTGCTAATTCCTTGGACATCCTCAGCACAGTCTCAGTTGAGGGGGTGTTATGTTTCCATTGCAGTGATGTGAGAGAAAGGCAGAAACTTGTAATGTCCCTGTCCTCTGTTTTGCAAAAGACATTTTTAATAATCTCTGCCAGGTTATTCAATATTTTCATCTTTTGTATTGTAAAATGTTCCCCATTTTATGAAATGGAGACAATAGTGCTTCTCTTCTTCCCAAGGATTTCTTAAAACCATACAGCTTCTGGTTCCCATTTAGCACTAACTTGATCCCTTTATGCAGCACCACACTGTGATGTGTAAGCTTAGCCTGGAACAGTCTGAAGGCAGAAGAGACCATTATCATCTAGGATTTTTCTCAGGGATTCTTGCATGAGGCTCCACGGTTTCAGTTGCCAAGGAAACAATTATCAGTCTTTTCCATCCCTCACCATCCTTATCCCTCCTTTCCATTTTGCTGTTTCTTGCTATAATAAAAAAATCTGGTCAAATGTCCTATACCCTAGCTCTTGCGTGCTCACCTCCACCCCAAAGAAAGAATAGGTGTGGCAAGAATCCTTGGCTGGGAGTTCAATCTGACGCTTACCTCTTATCCTTGGATTTTGTGCTGCAGGTGGACAGCTCTTTGAAAATGATCCTCTCAGCTGCAGATAATTTATCAAATACTCTATTGTTTGACTAACACAAGACACTATTTTTTAAATTACCAGCCAATGTACCACTTGATACATTTTTGGTATCTTTCCTTTCACCACAGCCTAAGCTCTACTACAGCCTCATGCAGAAATCCTTTGGAAAAAAAGCTCACTTTATTACAACACGCAACTGAAGTACAAAAGCAATAATGAGGAAAAGAAAGGAAGATGCAAAGAGATAGGAAACCATGTAGGAGGAAGATAGAAGGCAAAAAGTCTGCATCAACTAGAGAAAGAATTAGATGCAGTCAGAGCCAGAGATAAAATTTTGGAGTCTCAGGAGGCTAAACTTGCGTGCCTTCAGGCAAGTTCCAGAAGATCTGCATGGTTCCCTAAGGTCTAATGAGTCCTACCTGTATAGTTCATAGCTTCTGACAGTTGCACTGATTTTATGCCTTTAAATACAACTATAGGATAGAAGGGTGTCTCACCAATGTAATTTGAAGGTATTCCCCTCAAATTCAGTGGAACTATATCAGTGTAATCAGTTTCTCAGTGGCCACAGGAGGAAGGATGAATGCAGCAACTACAGGAAGGGAAAGAAAAGCCACATACAAAAAGCTTATGGGGAAGAGGGCTGCCATTTGGCATGTTTTGATAATTCACCTCTTAGGGCAATTGTTATGCTTTAATACGTAGCCTAAGAACAGATCACATAAAGAAAACCAGGCTTACATTGCAAACTTTTGAGATACCAGATGACCAAGAAGAAGTCAGATATGTAGAAACTTAAACATTCCTCAGAGTATGCTTCTAGGGAGAGAGAAACAAGGTAGATAGACCACAGCAATAAGACAATTGTTGCTTGTGGTCAGGGAGTGATGCTTCAGCCGTTCCTCTTCTGGACACTCATTTTTGGAGCTTGCTGAGGTTTTTTTTATTCTCTGTGTGTATGAAGACGTAATAGGATGGTTCTGAGGATGGCCAAACATGCATGTGTACACAGAAGGTGTTATGTCAAACATACACCATTGTGGGAACGCTCAGCACATGTCCAGTAGATCTGGCACCAGAGCCATTGTGCCTCTGTTGGGACCTCCACAGGCTGATCCCTCAGGACAGGACTGTGCCACTGCTCACTATAAGCCTGGGAAATCCGGATCTTTTGGCCATTTGGGTCCATTTGTTTAAGACGTTGCACCTAAATGTAGCCCAAAAAGATGCACCATACCAAAATTCCTGATTTTTTTTTCTGCAGAAATCATTTGATGATGGTTTACGGTGGTTATAACAGAAGTAGTAAGAAAAATCTGTGTGTGAAAAACAGTGGAGAAGACAAGTTATTTTTATGAATGTCAACAATATCTCAGTTTTCCTGTTGGCTATTTTCCTGTCAGGCTGTACAGAATGTCAGAGGCAAACAAATAGGAAGAAAACAGTGACAATATAGCAATACCGTTTCAAATATCACAAAGCTATTACAGTAGTGTATTGGGGAATATCTATCCACATACCTTCAGGCAAGCGAGTGTTAATTTCTTCTAAGTCCAGGGAGAATAAAGAAGACATTGAATTGCTGAAAACCACAGCTAGACAAAGAGGAATGGATGAAAAGCAGTGCTGAGATGAGTCAGAAAAAGCCAGTCTTTGAGAGAGTTAGGTTTGGCACTTCACCTCAAACAGGTGTGTTTATGCTCGGTGGAAACTGTTGAAACAATTGTGTTTTCTGGTAAGACTTATGCACAAATGCTTTCTCTTTGTTTCATGTGATTTTTTTTTTTTTTTGCTGAAGAAACATCTTTTCTGTAAAAAAAAAAAGACATTCTTGAGCCCCCTGGATCAGCTGCTGGCCTGAAATATGTTGGACCAGTGTAGTGCAGAACAGGCACTGCTGGTTTCTCTACTCACATGCTGAGTGCTGGATTCAACTTCCCAGAAGAAGACTACGTGGAGGGGAAAAAGCATTCCTGGTTGGCAGTGACATGAGATGGCTTAGTGTGCCAGCTGCCTTACAAGCCTGTGCTTCCTCCCATCAGCAGAAGTACACAAGTGTGAGGACTCACTATTCTCAGACAAGAAAAGCAACTCCATAACAACAAAACAAACCAAACAAACAAAAAACCTCCACCAAACAGGTGAACCTGAGAAGGGTACTGTCACTTGACCCCACTGTTTCTCCACTGGGGTGTGTTGCATTGTTCCCAGGCAACCGCTCTCCTGCTGCTACCTGCCCCTGCCAGGCAGGGAAGGGGGTATCAGTTTGCAAAAAGAGAGTGATCCCACTCCACAGACAACAGCATAATCTTCCCTTATGGCAGACCTGGGCATAGTAAATCAAGAAAATGGCACCAGGAGGCAGAATCTGAAGGCTCGCTCTTCTGCTGTGCATGTGGGCTTTGAACTACTCAACTGCTGTTCACAGTATAGGACATCTTGGCAGTGGGATGCAGGCAGCTGTGTTCCCTCCACAGCCCTGGCTGGAGATGTACTGGGGAGGAAAAGGCTCTCTGTTGCTTAGGAAGCTTAAGAGGGAGTCAGGGAGGGTCCTGATCCTGGGGGTCTTGTGTCCTGGAGCTTGCCTGTCTGTCCAAGACAGACCCTTTATTAATTCAGGATCACGAATGGCTCATTTCACTAAATCTCTAAGATCTTGTATGTTTCAGACTCATCACCACCACCCACTATGCCAAATCTTCCCTATCTACTCCCACTCACATCTTCCAGCTTTCCAAGACTAAATAGCCCTTTGCTGTCAGACCATGCCTGATCACTCTGTATGACTGTCTGCATCACTGTCTTTTGTCCTGCTATCCACTGCCAACCCATGGTGTTAGCAAGAGCGATTTCATGTTCATTTAGATCATAGATTAAATTGTTACATCAGGGGATTAAACAGCTTCCAACATTACCCTAATCTGTATGAGCCTTTCCTGGACTTCTCACTGGCTCTTTGAGATTTGCCATTTGGCCTCCTCTTGGTGCTGTTCGCACAAGTTGTATTGATATTGCACAGTGCTCATTTTTAGACTCAAAATGCAGTGCGCTACTGACTCATATGCCCAACACAGTTTCACATACATTATTACTATGCAGTTATCTTTGTCAACCAAATAGTTTCATCAAAGCACAAAAATCAACTTTGTTTGGCAAGTTTGCTTATAGTTACCACAAAACTGTGTCAGTGGTATTAATCATATTCTTTCATTTAGTTCTTTCTTGACTGAATTCCATACAAGCTTTCCTTTATTTTCCCAGGAATTGAGCTAAGCCTAGTCAGCCCCTAATTACTGGAGTAATTCCCTGGGGAAAAATTAGTACTGTCCTTTTGCTCTGTTCTGTGCCTTTAATGTGCCCTGATCCCATCTTGCTTTGACTGTCCCTGCCCTGCCTTTCTTTACAGAGTAGCATGTCCTCTTTTGCTCCTGGAGAGGCTTAGGGAAAGGGGTTGAGGCTTCTTTCTGTCTCTTGCAGAGTACTGCAGAACTACTGCATGTATGAAGCTTGAGGTTCTGGGAGGTCAGAGGGCAAGAGAGAGGGCTATGAGGATCTGCATGCCCACAGTACCACCTCAGTACCCTACAATGTGATTGTCTGTCCCACAGAGACAGCTTCCAGTCACAAGAGGGACCAAACTGCCAGAGAGAAGAGGGATGCGTGAGTAGGGCAGAGCTGGAGAGTCCTCCTGCCCTTTCTTACACGTCTCCTAACCTGTGTCCAAAAGTTTTAACAGTACTGCCATGACTGATGATAGGATAGTATCATCCTTCTGGTTGTTATCAGCAGTGATGTTCAAATGATATCATCCCTCCTTACCTGCAGGCCTGTTCCAAAGTCTGCTGGAGCCCTTTCATTAGCATCAATTAGCATGAGATGAGAGTTTGTGTTTGCATTTTCCTGGAGGTGCAAAAGCTGCTTGCACTCCTTCTTTTCCTTCTTGGGATGCTCAGCATGATAAGAGGGTCTCCTCTGCAGGAGAGCAGTAGCAGTTGCATTTGCATCTCCAGAGGAGTTAACAGGGTTTCTTCCCACTCACCAGGCCCCTTTCATGCAGCATTGCAGTTGAAGAGCCACCGGTGTGGCTCCCTCCCACCAAGCCAGAATCTGTAATAGCAGGATTCAGCAAAGAATTAAAATAGATTTTTCCCACAAGTCCTTAAGGAAATCAGTGCTTACTCAGCAGGAAACAGACTCAAGATCATATAGCTGTCCTGCAGGGTTAACCTGTCTTATAAGCCCTGTATAAAGAGGATATGCCAGGCCACAGAGAGCCCAGCAGAAACACACATTGCACAGTACACAGAGGGTAGATGCAGCAGAGTCAGTTTCAGATGATGATTAGTGTATTCAGCAATGTACTTCAAGTGCCATTTCCTGAGAAACCCTATTAATAAATGGAGACAAAGGCCATAATAAACTAAAGAGCAACTGCTTCACAGTTCAGAGAGTAAACACAGTGCGCTGGGCAAGGAAGCAAAAAGGCTCAGTAACAGAGAGCTCAGCACAGACCAGCTCAGACCATTGATAACTCTGCTTATCACAAAGAGAAATCAGGATGATGGGAGAAAATAAAGAAAAGAAAGAAGAAGAGTGAGAGAGAAGACAGCCACAAAAAGCTGAGCTTTATAGTAAGAGTGTGCATTGCCCTCTGACCCTGTCTGCCTAGCATTAGAGAGCAAGGAGGCACAAAGCTTATTAAAAATCTCCTAAAGAACCCACATCTTTTCTCTGTAACCTTCACTTTATAGTGAAGTCAGATATGGTTCTGAAAAATTTTCTAAATTTTTCATTAAGCATAAGAAGTAATAAAACCTTATGAAAGGAACACAGGTATTGTTTCTAGTGTAAACTGCAGGTGGTTAACACCTCAGAGACTGCTTATCAGTTATGCTTTTTCTGCAAAGCAGATCATTGGCTTCTCAAGTGTCTGCACATAGCTCAAATCTTGAAGCATTTCTTGGTGAGAGGCCTGTCTTCTTTGAAAATTCTGAAGGTGGTAAGGAGAAAAAACAAAGACACCTTTCTCTACTCAGGTTTTTTTCTCGTGGGGCTGAAATTAGGATGCTGTTTTTGCAGCTGAGGTGAAATATACTAGGAGGAAGGCATGAAAAAAAACCCACCAAATGATCCAAACAGTTCCTTACCTTCCTCAGAAGTGACATTCTTCATGTTTGTTACTTGTAGCCGGGAGGCTCTTGAGAGCAATGGATTTAAGAAGCCAGGGACTCCCATTTCTAGTCAAAGGAAGGGCAACTGAAATGGATGAATGGGACCCCATGACTTTTCACCATCCAGATTTTGCATTCAGGTAGTTTCATAATTTTTCTGGGAATCTCACAACCAATGGTTCCAGCACTAGATGTGTCAAAGCTGTCAATATTTGATATCTGAGATATTATAATATCCTCTGTGTGGGCACAGTGCTGTTCCCTGCAGTCAAAAGCAAGCCCCGTGATCAAACGGATGTGTTTGAGGATCTTTGACTCCTTCTAGAGAAATGCACCACTGATAACCTTACTTGAGTGCTGAATGAATATTCTGTTCACTTTTGCTTTACCTTTAGTGCTATTTTTTTTCCTGGAATCTGAGAGTACTTTTTTTTTGTAATTGTCTGTATGTTCTCTGAACTCTTCTGGTACCTCTATTTCAAGGCACCTGAATTATATTATATATTATGATCTCACAGTGTTTCCCAGCTGGGATGGAGCTGATTTCCTTCACAGCTGCCTGCGTAGTCCAGTGTTTTGGATACCTGTCCACAACAGTGCTGACAGCACAGAACTGTTTCAGCTCTTGCTGGGCTGGGCTTGCACAGGGCATGGTCCCTGTACTCCTTCTGCACCCTGAGCCAGCAGGCTGGGAGTGGGCGAGAGCTTGGGATGGGACAGCTGACCAAAAGGATATTCCATACCATATAACATCGTATTTGGCAATCAAAACTGCGGGGAAAGGGGGAATTACAAAGGTGGCTGCTCAGGGGCTTGGCTGAGACTCGCCCTGCTGGTGGGAGGTGGTGAGTGACCTTGCATCATCACTTTTGGGTTTTCTTCCTTGCCTTTTTCATCCCAGCCCAGCTTTCTTTCACCCCTCAGCTGCTGAGTATTTATTAAAGTGCCCAGCACTTGAAACTGTCCCCTCGCACCAGCCTGCTTTGTTTCACAGGGCCCTGCAGCAGCTCCTACAGCTGGCCGGGGCCAACCTTCCAGTGCCACCTCACTGCGGCTGAACAGCCGGAATGCGGCGGGATTTCTGAATCCCTCCCCTTCTCGGTGGACCTTACATTCACTCACCGTGGGGGAGCTGAACAGAACCGGGCCGGGCAGAACCGAGCCGAGTCTGGCCGAGACGAGCCGGGCAGAAGTGAGCCGGGCCGGGCAGAACGGGGCAGAACCGAACCNGTCAATATTTGATATCTGAGATATTATAATATCCTCTGTGTGGGCACAGTGCTGTTCCCTGCAGTCAAAAGCAAGCCCCGTGATCAAACGGATGTGTTTGAGGATCTTTGACTCCTTCTAGAGAAATGCACCACTGATAACCTTACTTGAGTGCTGAATGAATATTCTGTTCACTTTTGCTTTACCTTTAGTGCTATTTTTTTTCCTGGAATCTGAGAGTACTTTTTTTTTGTAATTGTCTGTATGTTCTCTGAACTCTTCTGGTACCTCTATTTCAAGGCACCTGAATTATATTATATATTATGATCTCACAGTGTTTCCCAGCTGGGATGGAGCTGATTTCCTTCACAGCTGCCTGCGTAGTCCAGTGTTTAGGATACCTGTCCACAACAGTGCTGACAGCACAGAACTGTTTCAGCTCTTGCTGGGCTGGGCTTGCACAGGGCATGGTCCCTGTACTCCTTCTGCACCCTGAGCCAGCAGGCTGGGAGTGGGCGAGAGCTTGGGATGGGACAGCTGACCAAAAGGATATTCCATACCATATAACATCGTATTTGGCAATCAAAACTGCGGGGAAAGGGGGAATTACAAAGGTGGCTGCTCAGGGGCTTGGCTGAGACTCGCCCTGCTGGTGGGAGGTGGTGAGTGACCTTGCATCATCACTTTTGGGTTTTCTTCCTTGCCTTTTTCATCCCAGCCCAGCTTTCTTTCACCCCTCAGCTGCTGAGTATTTATTAAAGTGCCCAGCACTTGAAACTGTCCCCTCGCACCAGCCTGCTTTGTTTCACAGGGCCCTGCAGCAGCTCCTACAGCTGGCCGGGGCCAACCTTCCAGTGCCACCTCACTGCGGCTGAACAGCCGGAATGCGGCGGGATTTCTGAATCCCTCCCCTTCTCGGTGCTGGCAGCGTGGACCTTACATTCACTCACCGTGGGGGAGCTGAACAGAACCGGGCCGGGCAGAACCGAGCCGAGTCTGGCCGAGACGAGCCGGGCAGAAG